>VYZW01010767.1:0-12949 GCA_013401315.1 Balaeniceps rex | reverse complement strand
CTAGCAAATGAAGATTCATATTATTAAGAAGTACCTATGATTTCTATTGGCTTGTGTTTGTTTATCTTAATCTGGTCACGGTCACTGTGTAAAGGCAATGTCATAAGCTGCAACAGGAACGACTACACAGCAGTTTTCTCATACTGGAAGCTCATATTTTAAGATAAAGGTTCTGTGAATTGTGCTTGGATAAATGCCCAGTTTATCTGCAGGAACATGTCATTCTGTTCCACAATTACAGAATGTTGCAATCTCCATCTCTTAATTCTTTGGATGACACCTGTGCTCAACAAAATGTCAGAGCATGTTGGCTTTTCAATCAGACACTTCAGGACTATGAACTTAGGGAAGGAACATCTGATTCTGCAAGATGCAGAGGGCAAAGAAGGAAGACTTTTACCATTTCCTTATTGTAATCATTAATGGTGTACCTTCTTTATATAATACCTATGTAGAAAAGAAAAAAACTTCGTGGGAACTTAATATTTTTTTGCTGTGTCTAGGTTGGTTGAAATTAGCCTGTGGTTTCAGATGTTGCTGAGAAGGAGAGCTGGATGGACATAAACACAGGAAAAGCCTTTTTGCTTTAAAAATCAAGCTAAAAATGAATCAGTAATAATAAAAGTAAGTCTGTGTAATGCATTTGGATATGAAGCTGCAAAAAATGTTCAGGCTTGAAGAGTAAGGGTGTGTAGAAAGTGGACAGTGAAATTTTTACATTTGACTGGAGTAATATTTTCCATAGGATAATTATTTTACAACTTTCCTTACCCCTCCAATTGCATTTGAGCTGAAGCACTGGAATAAAATGTAAAAATTTTAAAATTTGTCCATTTGAGAATTTCAGGGAGTCAAATCGGGGCAGGAACAAGCAAACCATTCATGATGGAGGCACATGACCTGAGTTTCTGCAGTTTGCTGACTTCTGTTGGATACCTCTCTACAAAAATCTTTGGGAACAGCGGAGTTAACCATCCACACTGGAGACAGGCAAACTGAGATGCAGAGGGCATAGCTGGACAGGGGCAAAAAGGCAGGCCAGTATTTCCCTGAAAACTGCTTTAAACCTTATGCAGAACAGGCAGAATGCTGGTTATGGATGTATGAACCAAAGCACTTCAGAGTGCTAAATTTTTCTGCCTAGACCCTTAACCAGCATAATCTGATGTAATTCTGTTGAAGTCAGTAGAGATATACTGATCTACAGCAGCAGACCAGTGACTTTACCTCCAGGTGATGGAGTATGGTTTGGGGGATCTGGGAGTCTAGGTGTTTCATTAAGCCAGGCTCTCTGACATTAAATCACCAGGTTGAAAGGATCTGTTTTGTTTGATGCCATTGATTAAAAACACATGATTTTAGCCTCCATAGCTTGTATGTACATCAAGAAATGAAAGTTATAAAAGCACATATGCCTGTGTCATATAAATATACAGCATATAATGTATAAGTATTTAATAAGCATTAGTAGGAGATGGTAAAACCATATGTGAATAATAGCTGTCCAGAAGTCATGAGTTTATAAATATTACTCATAAGAAACCTATATATAAGTATTACTCAGTACACCAAGAACTATCCTAAGCATATAATCTATGTATGTGGGCAAGTAATTGAAACGTCTTAAAAGGAATAGTAGAAAAATATGTGTAGTGCGAAGGTAGTAAAAGAAAAATAATTATAAACATAAGAAATGGTGAGGAAGTGATTTGAAGAAAAGGGAGTAGAGAAAGAAAGGAAGAGTGCACTGCAAATTATATGAGGTAAGGGAAGTCACATGAAATTGCATGAATAAATTTGGTAAATAGAACCTAGAAAAATGAAGCTAGCTAGTTCAATGACTACAGGTCAATGACATAGTCAGGAACCTTGTTACATAGCCTCTTCAATAAGTTTTTGAACTTTCACTGCAGTTGCTAGGAGAAGAGGCGGAAAAGCATGATTAACCATACAGGACAGCATGTTACTCCTTTACAGTGATAGCAGTTTTGTATTTGCTTTGATGCACATGAAATTATGCCTGTTCGTATGACAAGCTATCCATTCCCTTGATCATACAAATAGTTATTCTTTATTTATATTGCGGTTTAAATTCTAAATGACATTTATTAGACTAACAGCAACACAACTGAAATATTTTCCAAACTACATTTAAAATGCCTCAGTTAGCAAATTCTCAAATCATATGTTCATTTTTTCACAGCTTGCATCATCTATCTAGCTTTTAGTTGTCCGAGGATGTCAAGCTCCACCTTTGCTTTCAAATTTGTTTCCTACTGCTGAATTTAAAGCATAAGTTCCTCAGTAATTCCTAAGCATAGAATCATGTATTGGAGACTGCAGAATTTCAGATAACTTCCATTGCTCAAGTCTTCAAGGGCATCCAGCTCTCTCATAAACTCAGAGTATGTTCACAGAGGCAGTGCTTCCTAGCTTTGCCTGATTAGCCATTTCTTCAGCACACACTATTTGTGCCAAGGACATTAATGAAAATAACACACAGCAGGTTTTTAAAGAACTCTTAAGAGTTCTTTAACTCATACAATATATATTCTTAAAGAATATAAATTATTGAAGTCAAGTTCTTTAGAATCTCTGATGAAAACCTCTTCCAGCAAGACATTTTCTGTTTCACCACTACATCTTATTACAACCCTTTTCATTACAGATTGATAGCTCCTCTTCTAATCTTCAATTTCTCCAGCTTTGTCAATAATTTCCTCTGTAATAATATGTTAATTTTTTTCACTGAAATCCAGGTAGACTATCTCTACATCCTTTCCTTTGTCTAGAGCTTCTGTTTTCTTACCCATTTGTTTAGTCTGGCATAATCTAGATGGGGTAAATACATGTTGTATATTTCCCCAATCCCTTTTTATTTGCATCATCATAATCACTCATACCTTTAAAATCTGTTCTTATAGCATTGAATGCTATTGAAGACATACTAATAGAAATGGACTTACCAGATCATTTTCTTTCTTTATAGCTTAGGAACCTCCTTTGCTATTTTCTAGTTACATTGTGCTAATCCCTTGTTGATATATTTATTAGCCATTTTAGTTATTCGATCTACAGTTTCATATGCCTGTTTTGAGAATTCTGCAAACAGATATTCTCCAGGACTCAAAAGTGAGCTATTTCAAGCATTTCATTTTCTTTCTATCTCAGCTGAAGCAAATAATTAACTTAGTTTCTTGGAACATATTTCATTTACTTCCAATCTCGGCTCTTACCATAGTGCACAAGCATCAATTTCCTTCTTTATTTGTGCATTGGAAGAAGCCTTTTCTGTGTGAATATTTCTTACAAGTGTTAATGCAGCTTGACTTTTGGCAATCCTACTTTATCCTTCCTGACCTTTAAGACAAGGTTTCTTGGCTGACCAGGTTTGGTTTTTTTCCCCCCCCTTGTGTTTGTAGAGTCTCTGCTTGTTCCTAATATTCTTTTTGAGGTGATTATGAAATTAGACCTGGAGACTTTCCCTACAAGTAATTTCCACCTGCCTCAGCATAAATTGATAAGTGAAACTGGTCCAACTCACTTGCTAAGCTTGTGTGAGAAGTGAGTAATTATTACATAGAACAATCATTGAGATATCTTGATTTTTATTATCTGCTCTACCCTTTTCTTTCCATTTGATAGGCAAACAACACTACAGATCACCTGCACTGTCCTCATTCTTTAGTCTCAGCTAGTCATTATTCATGCAGTTTTGCCATGCCACTGTCCCAGTGTAAAAGATTATCCTTGACAGTAGCTTGTGACCATGTGCCTGAAAGGCCAAGCATCTTCTGAGTCCTAGTTCCACTCTGGTGTTAGTGTAAGTCCAGCTTAAAGTGCAGGTATATCAGCAACTCTTTAGATCAAAGACTGTTGGAGGCCCCAGAAATGTAGAGGTGAGGGACTTTTACCTTTGCTGACATTATCTATATCTTTTCAAGCAGTGTCTGAAAAGGCAGTCTCCTCCTCCTGCTTGCACACCCTGACAGCATGGCAATGTTTTTTTTGTATTAGGAACCAAAACAGAACACAGTATTCCAGATACAGTCTCACAAATAACAAATCGGGGAAAATAACTGACTGGCTGAACATAATCAACCTGCTGTACATACTCTTGGCTAGCAGAGCCCAGAAAGCCAGCATAAGAGCATACCACTGCATCATATTCAACTTCTTGTGCACCAGAACTCTCAGCTCCTTTCCTGTAGATCTTCTCTCAACAGGTCAGTGCCCTGTCTATACTTCTGCATGAGGTTATCATATAATATTATATCATATCAGGTACAGGACGCTGCATGTGCCTTTGCTGAAGTTCATGAGATTTCTGCCAGCTTGTTTCACCAGCCAGTTGATGTCCCCTCTGAACGGCAACCCTACACTCCAGCATGCTGACCACCCTTCCAACCTGGTGTTGTCCATGAAATTACTGAAGGTGCACTCCATTGCACTGTCCAGATCATTAAGAAAGATGTTAAATAGTATGAACCCCAGCATTGACACCTAAGGAATGCCACTAGTAATGAATTGTCAGTTGGAATTCACATGCCACCTATAATCGCAACTCTTTGAGCTCAACAGACCAGACACCTTGTAATCAACCCATCTGGTTCATATCTCTTCAGTTTGTTACAGGTTACTGTAGGAGTCCATGCTGAAAACCTTGCTGAAGTCAAGGTAAGTGATATCCACTGTTTAATCTGAATTATTCATGAATTATTAAGAAAATTAAGGAGGGAAAAAACCCAAAACACCACTACCTGAAAAACATTAGGAATGCAACATGAAACACCAAAAAGCCAAGAATAAAAAGAACAAATTGATTACTGAACTCGGTGTTTAGGATTGCTTAGCAGCAATTAATATGAATTAGTAAAATGTATTCTCTGCAAGCAGGATCTTCCACCTTTTTACCTCCACGCATTTCCTTTAACGCAGAAATATATACATATACACACAGACAGGGTGCTTTATACAGGCCAGTTCTAAAACCAAAAAATGATTCAGGGGTAAATTTTAAATGACAGCATTTGGAAGCAAATTAAATTATCTTGAAACACTGCAGTTCTCCATTCATGAAGGAAGTTTACCTTAGTTTAAAGAAAAGAAAGAAGCCTTTTTTCAGAACTGACATTGTAACAGTTGTGAGTTTTCAATCTATAATAAATCTGAAATGGAATATTTGATAATAGCTCTATATGAATGATTATGAAATACAGATAAGTGAAGCCTGGGCATGTAAATTAAAAGGTTGCAAACAGTTACACAACAGCAATAATAATTGACCTTATTCTACATACATTCTGGGTTTTTTCTTTCAGAAACTGTGAATGTAAATTTTTAAGAAATCTGGGAATCCTTTTGTAGTTTCAGAAGATTAGAGACAAAATGTGGCTGAACATGACCCAACAGACCACCAGTGCGGGGCCAGTTTTGTTCAACATCTTTATCAATGATCTGGACGAGGGGATCGAGTGTACCCTCAGCAAGTTTGCAGATGACACTAAGCTGGGAGGAAATGTTGATCTGCTTGAGGGTAGGAAGGCTCTACAGAGGGACCTGGACAGGCTGGACCAATGGGCTGTGACCAATTGTATGAGGTTCAACAAGCCAAAGTGCCGGGTCCTGCACTTGGGTCATAACAACCCCATGCAATGCTACAGGCTTGGGGATGAGTGGCTGGAAAGCTGCTTGGCGGAGAGGCGCCTGGGGGTGTCAATCGACAAGTCGACTGCATATGAGCCAGCAGTGTGCCCAGGCGGCCAAGAAGGCCAATGGCATCCTGGCTTGTATCAGAAATAGTGTGACCAGTAGGACCAGGGAAGTCATCCTTCCCCTGTACTCGGCACTGATGAGGCCGCACCTCGAGTACTGTTCAGTTTTGGGCCCCTCAGTACAAGAAGGACATTGAGTTGCTGGAGCGTGTCCAGAGAAGGGCAACGAAGCTGTTGAAGGGTCTGGAGNGGTTTAGATTAGATATTAGGAAAAACTTCTTCACGGAGAGGGTTGTCAAATTTTGGAACAGGCTGCCCAGGGAAGTGTTTGAGTCACCATCCCTGGAGGTATTTAAAAGATGGGTAGACGAGGTGCTTAGGGACATGGTTTAGTAGTGGACAGGTATGGTTGGACTTGATGATCTTAAAGGTCTTTTCCAACCAAAAGATTCTGTGATTCTGTGGTACTGTAAACGACCATTGACACTGATCATCAATACATTACAGGAAGTCTGTCTGAGACTGTAATTTGAGCCAAAGGATGACTACACTGTAAAGACCTTAAAGATCTGGTAGGTATGATAAAAGAAAGTTTAAACAAGAATGGATAGCTCTCTAAACTGCACAGTCTGCCTCTTCCAGAAGTCATAAATGTATGAACTACTGATCTGATCAAAGGTCTATGCTGTGTGTAATGCAGAAGGCCAGATAGGTGATCATGAGTCTTTTCTCCTTTTGAACCTATGCATTCTTCCTGAGTTATAATGGCTGATCTGTAAAACAGAACTTCTTCATTTTCTGGAATAATTTAAGGAAAGGAGTTTGAGTGGGTGGGTAGAGGGGCAGGTCTGAGGTTTCACCTGGTAATTCTCCTCAAAAGTAGTGCCATGTAATATATGTAATATTTATATCTGCTACTAAATTTTGGCTTTTAGCAATTAAAGAAGACTCCATAGTCTTCATTCTTGCTAAAGCAGCATTCGTTTTAGAAGCGATAAATATTCATGCTATGGTAACAAGACCATTACATGGTCTAGAACTCTGCTAGGCTGAGCATTGAAAGAAAAGTGTTGTTTCTCCCGAGGGGTAAAGTTTTTCCCCCCTGAGAGCTAATGATCAAACCTGTCATGTCCTCTAATAATATCTCATTCAGCTAAAATTAAGCTGCCTCACACTGCCAACAGGCAACCCAATTATTTGATGCATTATTTCATGACAATATTATAATGTATGGATTTACTGAATATTTTTATCCTTAGAATATGGTACTGGAAAAAAAAAAAAGGCGATGAAATTTTAAAAAAACATAGCAGAAATAAACTAAATAAAAGAATGTTTCCCCTCTGCACAGACATCCCATTTGGGAAAAATGATCAACAAAACTCGGCTGTTAAGACCAAAAATAATGACTTGTGCCCTTTGGCAGAGCTATCTTCCTGCAGTTTTATGTAACACAAAAAACCCCACATATATGTTTGGCCAAATGCGCACCCCCCACCACCACAGTAAAACCCCTGGAACTGGAAAGTATCCACAAAAAACTCAGAGAACTCAGACAAGTGACATGTTTGCCTGCTCCATGAACAAGCAAGAAATTTATCTAGTTAACAAGCAAGCTCAGGGGGACCATTTGCTGAGCAAATTTCACTCATTTGTAACCTTGACAAATTTGCCCACTCTTGGAATTTTTCCAAAAGCTATTTTGTAAGGAGACATTGCAGCCTATGGATCACTCAAACCCTGCTCTCTGCAACTGTTGTTTAGAGTAACTAATACTTACTGTTGTGTTTCCTGGACTGTGTGTCTGTTCGGACAGAGACTGTTGTCTGTTTAGATGATCTAATATTTACCAGCTCTTAAAGCAGAAAGTAACTCAGCTGCATCACAAACCCCACTTTTGTTTATGAATTAATTGTCACTGCAAGCTCTGTTTGTACAAAAAATCATGTTGTGCAACTTTTCTCAAGCATAGATGAGAAAGTCATAAAAAGTGGTGCAAAAATTGAGACTGTTTATAGCTACATGGTCCACAGAGGAACCGTGCAGCCACTACTACATCGTGTGTCCAGCCACAGTAACACCACACGACCTCCCTTACTTTATCTTGAATCCATTTAAATCTATCCCATTAATCCAGTCTTACAAGAATTCCTGTAGCAAAACTTATGAAAAGGTTGAAATTAGCCCTAATCTTATGTGTGGGAAAATGCCAATTCCTATTCAGGTAAAATAAAGATTTACAGAGTATTCTAGGATTTTTTTTGAAAGACAGACAGTGTTAAAGTTTAACGATAGAAAACATCTGTAAGGGAAGATTGTCATGACTGTAAAGACATACAGAATATCTCTTAACAGAACAAGACTGAGTGAAGGTGTGCTTGTGTTGCTCAGGGAGGTACTCTGAGTGGCATTTTTCTACCCCTGGCAGCATGCATCTTACAGCAACCAAGTATATAGCAAGAGTTCACACAGTTAACACTTTAGTCTCACTACTTTCCTTCTCCTGACAGCCCCACCAAGCACATGCTGTAGTTGATGATGAAGCTGCTGCTGTTCTCCAACCTTGCCTGAACCTCTGCAGGCTATCTGTGGAAAGGAAGAAATTCCCAAAGCTATTCCCCTGGCCCCTAGGATGTTGTCCTTCACCTTAGAGTCTTCCATGAAAATAACCAGCATGGTTCCATGTGACTATACCAGGTATAAACCAATAAATAACAAAGTTGAATGGAATCAGGTGTTGGGAGAAACAAGGATTTTATTGTTTGATCACCTTCTTAAAGCCTAGAGCAGGGCATGTCAACCTATTATGCACAGATCAGGAGCTTGTAACTGCATTGACTCAATAGGGATTTGAGTATCTTTTATTTTTATTTTAACTGCTAAGTGATGTAGAGAGAAAAACAATGAGGCAAATGCTTGAAACTAACAAAATCTGTGTGGATTTGAGAAGTTCAGGCACAAAAATTCAATTTTACCAGGAAGCCAGTAGTTTGGAAGAAGAAATATGAAAGGGCACATAGCTTGGTAGCACAGAATCACACGGCACAAGATAAAATAAAACATGTCTATGAAAGTGATGAACCTAATTCACCCTGCAGGAAAACGCTTAGAGCTAAAAATGAACAACCTAAAGGTGGCAACAAAGTCAGAAAAGCATTTTTTCTAAAGTACTAAAAAGTAAAAGCAAAAGATAATTCCATGGGACTGTTACCATATGTCCAAACAACCATAAAGAAAAGATATGTGATTTCTGACAGTACAGCTCTACCTTTTAAAATAAGTAATAGCTTAAGGATAGAGAACAAAGAAGTCAGGATTTTACAGTGGGGTCTGTTTTGCAATGAATCTGGACCATGCTGTTTTAGTAGAAATAAATCTGTGATTTTAATGGCATATTAGATTATATGAGGACATGCCTGATGAAAGACATACAGGTCTTTGGCACTGCTTTGTAAAGACGCTGGTCTAGGTGAATGCTTGGCAGGAATGGTGTAGTTCTGAGAGAAGGGTTTTGTTTTGTTTTTTTACTTTCTTCAAACACCAGTCTATAGATTTTTGTCTTTAACCTCTTACTAAAACATCATGTGGTCTGTGTTTAGGTTCAAGTGTAGAAAGTATAAATACCAATTTTTGAAACACCTCTACAAACTGCAGCAGCTAGTAACCCCCGTTTCATAACTGGCAATCCTAAAAGCCACAGTTCTAATGGTCAGAGTGTATTTCCTACAATACAGTGTATTTTGACATCCCTGTATTATTTCCTGTTGTTTTCATCACTTAGTATTTCTTAACGTTAACTCTTCTTTCCACTCTTTGTATTCTTACTTTTTTTGGATGAAATCCGTAAGAAGAGAGTGAGCGTGACAGAAATACTGCATATACTACAGCTGTGTTTTTGGGAAGTTTAGCAGCTGAGGGAAAAACAACAAGCCAGCATTACATGTTCTAGCAAGACCTTGGTCAGCCAGAAGCCACCGCAATCAGGACCACTGTAATCCTTAGCATAGCCTGGGCCACAACAGATGACTCCACCTCTCCAGATCAGGGACCACAGAAGTATTCTAAAAGTTAATAGGAGGACAGAAAGTGCTTGTTTGTTTTTCTCAATGGGAAAACTCATTAATGGTTCTCTAAATAACAGGAAGATCATTAACGTTATAGAGGATATCTGCTTTATTCTAATGATTGCTCCTCTCAGAAAGAAAAGGAAGGAGGGAGGGAGGAAAGAAGGGAGGAAAGAAGAGGGGAAGGGGAGGTAAGTAAGTAAGTAAGAAAGAAAGAAATCTCTTTCTGAAAGTATTCTGGCCAGATTTGACATATGCTTTCTACTTGGAGACTTACTGAAAGAATAATAAATTGTTTCATGATTAAACAACTGTAGAGTCTGGGAACTACAGTAGACATTAGCTTGACACGATATGTTGTAAGTTAAAACCAAAACAAATTATAAGCCTCTTGACTCTATATAAATAAATGGCTATTATGAGCTCCAAAAGTTAATAATGATTTACGCCAGTCAGTCAGCAGATGACAAGGGACTTTACACTAAATAGGAAGATAGATTACCTCTCTACTTTCAACCAGCATTTACATAGGTGCAAAGCACAGATTTAAGTTGTACTAATGGGTATTGTATGTTTTGGGCAGTTTTCATCATACCTCATGGCTGAGAAACGCACAAAATATGGTACATGTCAAATGAAAGCTCAAATCCTAAAAAATATACTATAGTGTACTAGTCCTCTGTTTCAAGCCAGTTTCATTTTCTCAGCTAAAATTTGAACAATTAAATTTGTGAACTTCAGTTCTGTAAGGCAAGCAATCTTTGGTTTAAAAATTACATAATACTAGCTTCTGCCAGAACTCTACTAAAAATATAGACTCTCATGTTTCATACAGGGTACAAGCTAGCATTTGTGTATTCTGCTGTTTTAGGGAAATGGCAACAGTCTGATATGAGCAATGTCATCATTGCTTTCAGGTTGGTTTCAAACATTTTTCAAGCTGCTTTCAGATTTTATAGAGACACTGGACAAAGACAAAGACAGCATTTCAAATTTTATATTTAAACATATGTGACTGCTGAAAAGGCTGGCAGATGTTGCTTCTTAGTAAACAGCCTGCCATTAACTGAAGTTGTTATATTTCTTTTCCTAAGTAAGAATCTCTCAACTTCTAGTCTGGATTTTAATTCATGATTACCATTATTTGACTGTTGCAGTGCCACCGATGTTAACATGATTTCCCAAAGTTCTGAAAACAGTAGTAAACTTCCTCTTCCTTTTTACCTAGCCAGGATATTTCATTGACCATTGGCACAGAAGTACCAGAGTCCTGGTGCCACTTCATTTACACACATAGTGCAGCTAAGCCAACAAAAATTACTTAACTGTTAAATTTACCTCTGGAGCAAGGGTAAAATTGTGCTGCATCACTAAGCTTGGCAAAGGGATTTTCTGGAAGTCAACCAGCTTATTGCCTCTTGAGAAACCCCCGTACACCTTCTATATGGTGTAGAACTGGCTTGAATATTGGTCTTGCTGCAGAACATCGTAGAACAAATAGCATTGTGGTATGATGCCTATTCTTGTTTAAATCGGTCTCAGATTTTCTATTCACTGAAAAGCCTATGTGCACGGAGGCATGGGATAAATTGTATGCAAAGAATATTTATGCTTCAAACTTCTTACTGAAAATCCAACCTCTATAATAATTAAAAAAAAAGTTGCATGACCACCATATAAAAATTCGTATTTATTGTGTGTTGGTTATTCAGTAAAAAGCATTTGAAAACACAGAGAAGTCACTTTTTAAAAAACCTTTCTTGCAGAGTGCGAAAAAGGTTCAGAAAGCTACTGTAGCGAGCAACTCTTTGGAGAAACAGCTAACTACATTAGTGGCATGCTAAGGTTGAAGAGTGATTGCTTTTGCACTCTCTCCTTTAACGAATGTTGGTTTTTACTTAAATGTGACAGAAAATTCTTCCAGTTCTTTACGAATGGTTTAGTAATAAAAATTCTTGTTCTCCCAAAATATGCCCTTCATGGAAACTCTCTTCAGAAAAGTTACAGAGGATTTTTTTTTTTTTTAAATTAGCCTTGTGCTGACACTACCTTTTCATTTAGTGGTGCCAAGACTCTGAACAATAGATGTATTGATGTAAGCTGTGCTACTCACAACAGTGTTAAAGTTCTCCATTGCTTCAAACTTGTTGACATATTTTATGCTGAGGCAAAGTGAGTAGAAAATGTTGTCAAATCAGAGTGGTTTATACCTTTCTACAGGTGTAGATGATTTAACAGATCCTTATCATCAAAAACCACAGGAATGGTTATTGATGTACAGAATGTGTAAAATCAAATCAATCTGAAATTACTAAGCTTTGTAACGTGGACCAGTATGAAAGTACTCCAGCTACTTCAAAGTCATATATACAATATCTGCCTTTTTGAAGAAAACAAGGTCAAAAGCTGTAACTGGCTTGCTAGTCCAGTGTGTCTTTTGAGAAAGTCCCAATTCATATCTGAAACCAACTACAGCAGTAGTTCCTGCAGGACTTCAGGCAAGAAGAAAGAGAAGATGCAAAGAGAAGCAACTGCCAGTGAGTGATTCAAGATCTACAGTATGCTCTCCACCATTAAGAGAAAATGGAACCAGGCAACACCATGCCGTATACTCTCCTTACTTGCGCTTTACAAGTAAGCACATTGTGCATAAACTATTATATGTTTTGATAATAAAAAATTGATGTAATTCCCTTCCTTAGATCTTGAGAAATCCCCAACGTAATCAAAAACTATAAACTTATAAAAGGATAAGACTAGCTGTTTTTGGCCATTTAACTTTCCATCAGTTTCTCTTTTTCAACATGACCTTCAGCCTTGTAACTCTTCTATTTTTCTTCATCTTTTGGGGCAGCAGTGACATTAGTGACATTCTCTGCTGACCAGCTAAGACAGTCTTCCTTTTCACTGCTGTCTTGTCTAATGCATACTGACAATGGAGGTGGATGTGGTAAGAAGACCTAAGTAAGGAATCTGGTCTTTGTATATGCTTGCTCAGGAAATCAGTTTTACAGGTCAGGAGTAAATTAGGTATAGGAGCAGATGTAAGTCCTCTGCTTAAATGCTTTATACAGGGATGATGTAATGCTTACATAAATTGAAAGAACAGCTCTAAGTTTTTATGTACATATGTACATTGTCCTGGTTTCAGCTGGGTTAGAGTTACTTTTC
>VYZW01010766.1:17239-30083 GCA_013401315.1 Balaeniceps rex | reverse complement strand
ACTCTACAAATGTGTAAACTCATGACAAAAGTGAAGCCTAATTCAAAGACTTAGGTTACTATTTTGCACTTAATGAAACTGTTTCCCTTGTCCTTTCCTTTGCTGAGAAATGGCTCCTTCCTGAATGAACCACTAAAAGATCATTCAGAAAATATGATATAGTGAAGAAGAAAAAGAAAAAAAATTCATCTTATAGGGCCTTATCCAAAACTCAGGTTTGTGAAAAATCACCTACTGAATTCAGTAGGCTTTGGATCAAACTAAAAAATGTAGATGTTAATTTCCATTTAGAGCTGGGTTAAAGCTATGCTTTGTCCATGCTGTTTAGCAATAAACGTTGAAATAATATGAAATTAAACAAACATTCTGTCTTTTAATAATCAGAAATTGCAGTGGATTTTAATACAACTTAAACAGTTCAGGCTGTTTATGTAAAGCCTACCTTGTTTTGAACTGAACACATTTTGACACTCATTAGCTGCCCTTGGAAATCAGCTCATGAGTCAACCTTCCTACTTTGCTTTCTGATCATATGTCTTTCTGCATCACCAGTTTCAACTGCACAAACTCTTGCCAAAGGATCCCCTATACTAGGTATTAAAAAGAAACAAACCAAAAAGCCTTCAAGTCTTTGAGTCTTAATGTCTTCACGTATTTAGAGAAATATACATCTAACCACAGTATCAGATCAGATCATCAGATGGGGCCTCCAGCTGGGCCCAATATGTGATGTTGCTGGTTAAACTTGTATGGTCTATTGGTACAGCAGTAACAATTCCATAATGCATCCTGCCAACTCTGCAACAACAGACATAAAGGGCATTTCTTGGAGTGCTGATCATTTTATACATGACATTTAAGAATAAATTATTTTCTGTCAGGCCTGAAGTTGTAGTAAGTTAAAACCTGCAAGTTTGACNGACCAATTCTGCTAGAGGAGAAAAACCCTCACTATGGTCTTCTTCAGTAATAAACTCAAACTGAGAGATACGTGCACATAAAGCTCTACGGACCTCTGTGGGACTTTATACGAGGGTGAAGACATCAGTCAGCACAGATCTTTCTTGAGGATTGGGGCCTACGACTTACAGTCAGAGAGGATGCAAGGAGAAGATGAAAAGAGCTCTAAGTCTGCTTCAGATATACTTCTCAGTGTGGCAGAGCTGCACAAGGATAGCTATTGTTATGCTAGATGCAAATTCCAGCTACAAACATTATGTTGTTTTTCTTACAGATTAAAAAGAGAAACCTTCTGGATACCCGTATTTCATTTGTGGGAAGTAAAATAATGATGCTGTCAGCTACTGGGCAAAAGATAATTTATACACTGTTTGTGAAACTTACTTTTTATGAAATCAGGCCTAGAGATGCTTATGCAGATTAACTTGTGAGATTAGCAAATAGTATATGTTGTATAGGCTTATATCAGAGAACAATAGAAATGTTTTAATGGCTACTTTGCAACCAAATAGATTATCTGAAATTGGTACTAGTCACCAGGTCTCATATTAAGTTTATTTAGCCTTTTTGTGAAGGGGGGAAAAGTCCAGAACCAAACCCTGACCTTAGTCAAGGTTCAGCAGGCTTATCTTGAGTTTCTTGATGAAACATTACAGCAAGCTGACCTGCATGACAGTCTCAGTTCAGCAAAAATACTTGCGCATTTAAGCCTTGTCTTTGTATGAGAATGTGTCTGTTGAGTTCCATTATCTATATATCCATACATTAGCATGGACTGCAAATCTAATTGCCTGAGCCTGGGAAGATGGTCTAGATATTTGAGCCTTGCTCTCTTTATGGTACATCTGACAAGAGAGGCTCAAGAAAGTCTTCAAAACAGACTGACTGGCAACTTGCAAACCTTATTTTCTTGTCACAGAAATTACCAATATTTGGAATCCTACTTATTTTAAAACACTGGGAATAATCCATGTGCTTGTTAGCTTCTTTCAGTCTCTAGGTTCTCCCAGGGATATGAATGAAACCAGGCACGTATGCCCTAAAGTGAGGCTCTGAGGTTTTTGAAGGCGTCACTGTCTTGCCTGCTTGCATTGGCCTGTGTTAGTATGGAGTTAATGCAGAAAGACTTTAACTCATGAGACTTATCCTGAGGTACTCCTGCAACTTCAGCCTCTTTTCAGGCTATGTAGCCTCTTTTCAGGCTAAGTAGTCTCTTTGTGTCAGTGCCAGAAGAATGATAGTAATAATAGTAATGGGCACTTCAGAAATGCAAGACAGACCCATAAATAAGCATTCATGCTAGAAAGTGTTTTGTCTGGTGGAAAGGAGAGGGTAATCAGTGTTTCCAGTGAGCCCAATTTCCATTCTGGAAATCTGAATTTCACTCTTTGTGTCTTGCAGCCCATATTTTCCCAGTTAGAAACCTCTGTTTGGTTCTGTGTTATTGAACTTTGTGACATGACAGCAATTAGAAGACTCTTAACTGAGATAGAGGAAACAGTTTGCTATCGAAACCTTTTCTTTTTTTAAAAAAAAAGAAAGAAAAAGGACAATTTTCAATATTTAAGTGATTAGAACCTGTCATTTCATGTTGTTGTTTGCAGGCTGACACAAATGACAGGACAAAGGAGCATACATGGAAATAAGATGAAAATTCAGAACAGATGTCAGGAAGCATTTTTCATGCTGAATATGCACAGTGGCCAACCAGGTAAGGCAAAAGCATTTTCCCATTTAGGAAATAATTAGATGGCCCATCATGGACAAAATGGCTTTCCCAATTTCCTTTTTCTCTGATTTTCTTACATTCTTATTATACTCCAGCTGCTATTCACTTTTCTCTGACTGGAAGCTTCATCATCATCCGGACATGAACCTTGTTCTTATAGAAATGAATGAACTATTAACTGCTAAGTGAACAGCTACTTAGCTAGATATTATCCTGTTGGTATTATATCATGCTGTTATATTCAAGGTCTAGCAATGCATCCATTTTGAAGTTCAGAGTTTCTGAAATTTTTTATCACAGTTAAAAATTAAGTCTAGGAGAAAATCAAAGTGACAGAAAACATGTCGTTTTATTATCTTAAGGTGTATGACTATTTTAAGTGATAAAAATATTACACAAAAATGAATCTAGGCGATAACTTGCGGGGGGGGAAAACAAATTAAATGGATAAATGCCTGCCCCGAGATTAATATGTTTCTGGAATCTTTGCTTTAGTTGAGGCTTTGCTCCCAAATCTGATACAAACTTCCTGTGTAATCTTGCTGCCAGTCTTGTATAACCTCATGCCTCACCTTTCTTGTTCATAGAATAGAATAATTTTATTTTCTTATGTGAATATGAATGTGAAACTGTAATTATTTGGGGCACTGACATTTGACATCTCCAAGTATCAGTCAGCACTAAGTTAATTTATTATGCTTGTGATCCTCATTTTAGTAAAGTGTTGGCCCATCAAGTTCATATGTTAAAGCTATTCAGGAGTGATAGATAGATAATGCCCACTGAGGACAATGTTAAGACTCAGACCTAGAAACTGAAAGTCTTTTGTTTGTAATAAATTTTTCCAGGAACTGTTAAGTGAGACCTTTAAAAGACTTGCTGAACAAATCGCTACGACAGCAGGCTGTGTTTCCAAGCTAATGATTTCCACCATGTAAAAAGTAGAGCTGTCTGCCCCACCCACCACCCCAAGCTCCCATAGTTTCAGTGCTAAATGGTGTCAACAATATTCTCCATTTAAAACTATTTATGTGATAATTGACTAAAAGAATTTGATTTTCATGTTTGTGGAAATTGCTCGGTGAGGCTGCTTCTGCCTCGATCCTTAAATATGGATTCCAGCATTAGTAGTAAAAATTGAAAATGTCTTAATTAACAATGACCAATTTAGACATGTAATTATGGATATTTAAAAAAGCCAATGGTGCTCAAAGATAGTAGCTCTGAGAAGCATTGTTCACTAAAGATGTACTGAAAAGAATGATCATTTCCATTTTTCAAGGAATTCAGCCTTCAATCAAATAAAATGCCCAAGGAAATAAAGCTGATTTTTAATCGCATATGGAGGCAATGTCAGTCACAGCACAGAGCAAGTGCACTTTGTTGATGTTGGAATTGGTATAGGACTTGCCTAAGTTAAAGACAGCTAGGGAACAAAAATTTAAGGATGATACTCTGCCCTCATTTCTGGCTTTTTTCCCACTGTAATCCCCTCAACATCACTTCACGGTGCACACAGTGGTGTGAATTAACACTGGAACATCAATCTTGATTTGGAATTTCATGTCTTTCTGCTGATGTATGCGATTCCCATACTCCGTTTTCCAGGATTAATTCTTTGGGGTGGTAAGTGAATAAAAGGTGTCCAGCAACTCAAAAGTGGGTGTATACTGGTGTCAAAAAACCTTCCCCATCTAAAAAATTCAGTCACACCTTTTTATATGGATGGGGAAACACTGATTTAAAACTGAAGTTTTTCTGAAGTAAAAGAATCTTTTCATGCAGGAATTTTCAGGAATTCAAAGGCGTATGTGTGTGTTTATATATATAAAATAAAAATAGTCTATAATACCTTATAATATATGTGGGGTGTGTATATATATGTATGTAAAAGATATGTTTGGTGTAAGTATCTGTAAATGAGCCCTTCTTCTGGATATCAACTTTTTCATTATGTCTTTTCTATCAATGGAAGATTTAATAGTGCCCTTGTGCTTGAGGTCATTAACCATATTGACCACCACAGTCTGACCATAGAATGGAAAGGCTACTGTTTTATTCTTATATACTAAATGCCTAGTATTAGATGTGAAGGAATATGAACAAATTTGTGCAAATACAATAACTGAGTCCCAATGTACTCTCACATCAAATTTACATGGAAACCATCACAATTCTGCCTAACATGTTGTGGATAAGGACAAATTCTGTACGCTGTGCTGTTATGTAGCAGAAGAAATTGTTTATTGCAGAATGATTGTTCCACCATTCTGGCTTTGTGGGGGGAAAAACACTGGTTCATAGGAATAGCATTTGTACTCCATTTTTCCTCCCTTCCTGCAGGTGTAACAGGGAAAAGAAAGGACCAGAAGGAAGTCTTTACACCACAAACTTACCCATGCTAATTTAAAAATTACTTTGCACTATCTTGAAGTTTTTAGAGAATCTCATGCTACTGTTGGGAGAGAAAACCTTTTAGTTCTTTCACCTCTGCACTGTTGAAAAATATCCATTTCCTGCTGTCCTGCTCAACACTTTTTAACCTCCGCTGTCGTACTCAAGGCTATTCTTCACCTGCCTCGCACAGTTTTGACATTATTAGCAGTAACAGATTTGAAATAAGATTTAGCATTCCAGGTATTTGGATTCAAATGCTAGAAGTCATAGCATGAGCTTAGAATTATGCATTTTTATTTAAATTATTTATTTGTTTTCCTTTCTATATGCTTTCTTCATTCTGTGGTGGTTAATTGACTTCTGGTCATATTTTGAAGACTTTTTTCATAACCATGAGGCTATGAACTTTATGTTCTTCTAAAAAAAATAAAAAAAAGGTGTCCTGGTTTCAGCTGGGAGAGAGTTACTTTTCTTCCTAGTAGCTGGCATAGTGCTGTGTTTTGGATTTAGTGTAAGAAGAATGCTGATAACACACTGATGTTTTGGTTGTTGCTAAGTAGTGCTTACACCAGTCAAGGACTTTCTTTTTCAGCTTCCCATGCTCTGCCAGGTGCACAGGGAACTGGGAGGGGGAACAGCCAGGATAGTTGATCCAAACTGACCAAGGGGCTATTCCATACCATATGACGTCATGCTCAGTATATAAACTGCGGGGAGTTGGCCGGGGGGAGCAATCGCCGCTCGGGGACTGGCTGCATGTCGGTCGGCGGGTGGTGAGCGGTTGCATCACTTGTTTTCTTTTCCCTGGGTTTTGTTTGTCTCTCTCGTTCTCCTTTTCATTACAATTACTATTGTTATTATTATTATTACTATTATTATTATTATTATTATTTTTATTTCAATTATTAAACTGTTCTTATCTCAACCCGTGGGTTTTCTTACTCTTGCCCTTCCGATTCTCTCCCCCATCCCACCGGGGAGGGGGAGGGTGAGCAAGCGGCTGCGTGGTGCTTGGTTGCCGACTGGGGCTAAACCACAACAAAAGGATTCTTGTGAAATGATGTGATCAAGAAACTACATTTTTAAAGGAAAAGATTGATGGAGTTCATCTTACTTGATATGACTTATGTTACGTTAAATAACTAGTCTAATTGAACTCTACAGTTGATGCAGCCAGAAACATCACCAGTGAGTGCCATATTCCATAGCAATATGGGCTGAATGGACCATTAGCAGGATCCTAAGCAGTTTTGTTTTGGACACCTACAGCTAGGCCACAGTATCTCTCTTCAGAAGCAGTGAAGATCTACCTAAAATTAAGATTTGGCAGTGTTGTTTACTGAAATTAATTGAAAGCTGTATTTGCACGTAGTGTTTTCAAGTTACAGCTTATATTTTCTGGGTTAGAAATTCTTAGTGTTTTTACTTCTCTGATTCAGTTTGGGAGAAGGCCTTATTCTTAAACTAAAAGAATATGTCCCAATCTTACCTGTCGTCCTTACTGTGAATACATGGCACTACAGTACAATGTAAAAAGGTTCTGTTAATGGTCATTTTGGCATGCATATTTCTCAGTGTCTCAATCTGACAAGAGTCTGTAAATGTCATAGAATAACTCCACAGTCGAGCCATATTAGTATTACAGTGAATGCAATATATCATATGAAGTATTCCATGAGGACCAAGATCCTGTAAAATCAAAGAACAAATAAAAAAACCTTATCAAACCAAGTACCAAAAATATAGCTTAGTACTATAATTTAATTTGCAGTCAGTAAGCAAGCAAGCCATTTCAAAACAATTTTTCTCTAATGTTAAGGAAGACAAAATAGCCCTTTAATATGCCTGTGTTTACCTTTAAGATACAAAGTATGTAGACTTGCTCATATAGCTAAGGTTAACCTTCTGGATATCTGTTTGTAGGAACAGGGATATTAATTTAGTAATAATCTGTACTGCAGAGAAAAACCCATTGTGGGGGAGAAGGGGCCTGGTGAGGGATAAAATCCATTGCATGCTGCAGGTAATTACAAGACCAATTGTTGACTCTTTAAGAGCTTTCTTAGAAGAGGTCTTTGACTGGCTAGAAAATGAGAGCTGCACGGAAATCCAGGTTCTGTCATAGATAATTTCTTGGTATCACAGGGAGTCTAGCATTTCTGTACCTTGCTTTTTTTGCCTCCAAGAAAATGGTAAGGTTAAATTTGTAAATGTATTTTCAAATTCTGAGAGGAAACATGCTATGTGTGTGCAAAGTATTATTAATAATAAGATCACTATGTTGTGTCCTGGAAAATAGTTCCCATATCATTATTAGCTATGACTATTCCAAGAGGAAATGTTAAGTACAATACTACAAAATGGAGCTCTTTTGAGCATATTTTCTTTATGTTTATGCGCCACTGAAAGTAATAACTGACCCTCTTAAAATACAAGGCATTATTTCCTTTTCAGTTTCCAGTGCTGAAAACACTGAATAATAAAAAAAAAATATTGTGTGGGTCATTCCTCTTTTCTTCCACATAATTTGTTAATATATACAGCAATGGAGAACTTTAAGATATTCTTTGGATGTGATGTAAGAACAAATTATCTTAATTCAGTCCAATTTATACATGAGAATAACTGACTCAAAACAGTCCTGTGATCAATGCAGCTGTGACTACCTTAAATACATTCTCTGAATATTATCTCTACAGAAAATAGCCTTGTAGGATTAATTATTATACAAGGTTTTTTAAAAATTGATTTTAAGAGGTCAAAATTTTAAAATGATACTGTTATTTAAATGTAATGTGAAGGTTTAAGTGCAAATCACTCTTAGGTAACTTTTTTTTAAGAGCGGACTAATGCAGTATTATGTTTTATAGCGCAATAAAATTATGTGCTGAAATTATGCTCATAAATGCAGGCAAATGTAAACCAAGCTATTAGTTATGTTTTCTCAGATAAAAGTGATTAGCATAGCTATCAAACTCTTCTCCCATTTGAATAACAGAATTATGTCTGAAATCTAAGGCTTGTCTGCAAAAACTGAGTCTTAAAAAGAAATGTAAATGCAGCTATCAATGTTGTATTTGAAAGTGAACGCAATGGTCTGCCCATCATTCTGCTAACAACTAAGAGCAGAGGAACGTGACCCAAATTGCAGCAAAACACATCAATATAAAATGTGCCTCAAATACTATTTTAGAAGTCATTCTTAGCACGTTATCATAATCTCCTTACTGCTGATCGGACTTATTTAAAAACTATTGTGGTTTGTTTAAACATAAGAGTGATGAAAGAGTCTTTTAGCAATAGTCACCGTGAGACAAAGTTTCATGTATAATTCATGAAGTATGTGGTCATCTACTAGCAAATTAATTTCCATCTGACAGCTATACTTCTGGTAGTGTCCTCTCAGGAAGGCACATGGTATATAATTAAAATCTGAACAGAACAAATTAAATGCTGATTACTTCATAAACACTTTCAAGGCTTGAGTATTGTTACCTGTCTTTATAGGATCAAACCAAGATATTTTGACAATGTATAGATGAATGGATGTATTTTCTCAACACTGTATTCAATTGTTTTCTAATGCCTAAGGGTTGTGGTTAATATTGCTACTGGAAAATCCAACTGTGGAAAAACAATTAAAAAGCCAGCCCCCACTTCAAACCTGCAAGGAGCAAATAAAAGACATCTCTACCTGTAGGTGCCTTTCCTGTAATGCTAATGTTGATTGGTCACAGGCAACATTTAATATTTTAGATGCAAACCACTGCTCAGACAGGTGCAGTGTTTCCTTTGTGTCCTCCTTGCCTCCCTCCTTTACTCCCTTAAATTCAGTTAATCAACGTCACTTGAAGCATTTAATGGGTGTTTGCCACACTGATGAGAGAAAGACTATAGATGACCAACTCTGGTGATCATAAAGGATTTCTTCTTATTGTTTGTAATAAAAACTATTACAATAAAAGATAAACTATTAAATAAAATATTACAATGGTTTTCAAGCAGTCATGGAATGAAGAACACTGCAGGGAAGGTTCACACACGATCTTACTGAACATGTTTTGCACTTGCATGCAATGTGAGGCTTAGCTTGTGCTGGCAACTGCAGTGTAAAGTCTTAAGGACATGTTAGCATATGCTGGAGTCTGTCACCGCCTTCGTTCTCCTTTGCCTATGCTACTTAGATTAAGTTAGAAGAGATGCAATACCACGCCCTAAAATTTACCTTTCCTGGGCACAGGTTTTTTACCTGTTGTTGCAGTACTGGATGGACAGCTAGACTTCTGCTTTTAATACAAAGACTTTTTCTGTATGATGACACAACATCATTTATCAATCAAATGTATTTCAATTTATACCATCCCTCCATCTTTTTCTGGAGAGACTGAAGGTGCAACATATGCAAAATATGCAGTAACAGACTCTTGTACAGCATAGCGATAGCAATACCCTTTCAGTAATGCAGACCAAAAAAGTTTATTGAGAAAGAAAATGTCTTTAATTCAGAGAGAATTTGAAAAGATGACAAGAGTAAACCTAGAAGAATTCAGATGATAAATGTATGCACAGACATGGATGGTGTATACAATGTTGTAACATTGATGCAGATGAGTATTTCGTAAAGATAAGACTAGTAAGTCAAACAGGGACTTACAAACATTGAGCCTCAGGTAATGTGATGGAAGATTTGTCTACCGCACTGGCATGCATTAATAGGTAAAGCAATTGGTACTATCCATTCACAGTCTCTGTAGCTCTCAGTAGTGAATGGACAGCTCTTCTCCTACATTCCCTGCTGCCACTTTTTTAGAAAGTTTTCCATGTGAAAAGATTGTACATAGAAAACTACCAGTAGTATGATCACTTTATTCTCTTCCTCTCCGCTTCCCCTGAGAAGCTCTGCAGGGTAATGGTTGACTTTTCATTTAACCTCAGTAATAAGTGTTCTGGCTTATGCAACTGTTCTGATGTCAGGCTCTTCTTACCTGACTTCACTAAATAAATGAGATCTTGCTATGGCTATAATCACAAAGTCACGATTAGAGATACAGTTTAGGGTATTAGGCAGGTTGTAGTTAACAAATAGAATCATAGAAAAATTTCAGTGGAAGGGACCCCCTGAGGTCAGCTAGTCTTGCACCCTCTTTCCCTTTCCACTTAAAGGAGGGCCAACTGAGGTTAGATCATGGTGGTGCAGAGCACACCCAGTCAAGTTTTGAAGGAAGAGTTATGAGGAAACTGTTAGTAGAAATTGCCTGCCATTGGATTTGTTTGTTTTTATGCCAATGACAAAAGTATCTAAAATTAGCTGATGGCAAAATACTGGATTAGATAGCTCAAACAATTCCTCCAGTTTGAATACTATGAAGAGGAAAATGATCTTGTAGTATCAGTGCTGGGATGCATTGAACGCTGTTTTGTATGACATTCTTTTCTTTTCACATTTATATCAATAAGTTGTTTTCTGATCTCAAAGGACTGGCTGGTGATGGGACAGGGAAGAAGAACTGAGTTCTGAAAATGTGGGGAAAGGTAAAAAAAGAGTAATCAGAGCTGGCCAGAAATGGCATAAACTAAGCTGTAAGCTAAAGCAATAGGGCATTTACAGATACAGGGAAAATATCGAGGTTTAACAAGAGTAAAAAATGAGTGAAGACTCTTGGAGGGTGAGAACATCACCACTGAGATTAATCGTGAGCAGTGGCAGCAGCTGCCACGTCAATACCGTATTAAGTTTGGAAATGTTTTAAGCATAAAAATTGTATACAGGAAGACATTCCATGTGGTAAAATTGAGTTCATGCCATCTTCAATTTTGTAAGGCCCACTGGACAATAATTATACCTAGTAAATATTATCAGATGGCCAAAATGTGAGACATGATGTTACATGTGCTGAAAAATCTGTCATGCTGCAATGTCTGTTAAACACAAGCTGAAAGAACAGTATAAACTGCCAGTAAATATAAAACGAAATGAAAACAAACACTGCAGTGCATGACTTCCTGTGGGATTTGATATTAATCCCCACTTATGAGGAGTAGTCTGTACAACATATTTTCCCTAGGGGACTTGTGAGTTATTCAGCTAATCCTTTCAAGGCATATGATTTGTATCTGGCAAGAAATCACACAGAATTTTTTCAATCAGCTCCAAATATCCAGTATTGATAATAAAGTCTGTGTAATTGGATTTAAAAAAAAAAAAAAATCCTTAGAAAACAAGCTTAATGTGCACATTCCATTATGCAGTGGTCAGCACTATAACTTTTAGACAAAGGTGCAATTTTAAACATCTGATTATCTTCTTTCTAAGGTCTGTTTGGATCGAGTTCGTCTCCTTTATGCTTTCAATAATTTCTTATCCTATTATTACCTATATTTTTATTAGATGCAAATCACAGATTAATGGTTCTCATCAGTTCTCTTTTTGCATCCTAGTGATGGATGCGCTGTCTGTGCTGGTTTTGAAGTCCCTTGTGTTTACCATCTGAACACAGCTTTTCCAGATTCAGATTCTTCCACCTGATCTGTACCCTCCCCGTCCTATGGAAGAGAAAAATAAAAAGCTTAGAAGAAAGTAGTTTGCAGGATGTCATATTAAAGACACTCTGGCATAGCACCTTCATCATCTTTTTCAAGTCCAGGCACTGTTAGGTCAAGACTAGATACTTTAAAATATGTATGTTCCTTTCCTCTTTAAATAGAATGATATTTAATGGCAACTAAAACTAACTTAATTCCATTAGCATGAATACTAGAACTGTTGGACGGACCTTTAAGAAAACAAACATTTCTGTCCCCTGTGAGCAAAAAGAAGTGAAGTCCACTGTTCTAAAGGCTTAGCTGAAATATTAGCTGGGGTTCAGTGCTCTCAAAAAAAGTCCTGTGTTCGTGAGATGGGAGAATGGCCTGTGTTAGCAATTAGATCATTTCCTAAGCTAAGCCTGGAGGTACTACTAGTAGGCATTGTACGGTTTTAGTTTGTGCAAAAATACCTCATTTACTTTTCACGTTTTGAGACTGAACACAAAAATGCCAGATGTTACATATTTGTTACTTCTTGTAGCAACATGTATGTGATACGTATGCAGCAAATGTTCCAAAGCCTAAATCTTGGCATGAGACTACTAGTATGCTAAATATAGAAATTACATTGTTCAGACTGTTTTTTTAAGAGTTTAAATTTGGTATGTTGCTGCTCATTTAAATACACATAAAGAGGTGGAAAGGATATAGGGATATTTTAAGTTTTCCCAAAATGATATTTCTTTAAGCAAGGTTTTCTATGCAGCTGGCAGCTCTTTAGTTCCAGTGAGATAACACTTGCAGAAAAATCTTTCCTTGCTAATGAAACGTAGGCTCAGTTTGTCCATTTATTTCAAATAAACAGATTACCAATTCACATTTTTTACTGAACGGTTTTAACACAGTAACCATAGATAAGTGCTGAATGAGTTCAGAANTTTTGTGTTTTGTTCTTTGCCTATCTCCTACAAGTGGCAGAATTTCAGATCCTGAAATTAGTGATTTCCCCAGTTAATTTTGGGAAGACGCCACAGAAGCTATAGAGTCCATACACTTCACTTTCTAACTGTTCACAAGACTGAACTACTATAAGAGCTTTCTGTGTTAGCACTGTGTTTGGACTTCAGGTCGATACTTGCTGAGTCAGAAGGAGAAGTACTATCTGCTTGATGCTTTCTGCTGCTGCTCACAACAGTCTATTCATAGTGATCTCAGTTACTTATTGTCCATATC
>VYZW01010766.1:0-12576 GCA_013401315.1 Balaeniceps rex | reverse complement strand
CCACGTGCGCCCAATAGCAGCAAAAAAAGGAGGGGAAAAAAGTAGGATAAAACAAACTTCTCCACCCTAATAGGAGATTTAAATCATAACTGCCTCAGGAGAGAATTGTTTCCTCCTTCAGTAGCAGTCTAAACTCTTGATCATAGTGCAGCCAAGACATATCCCCAGAAACACAGTGACTGAGCGTTGAACAGTGCTACATCTCTTTTATGAAAAACATTCTCTGAAAAGCTTGCATAAACAAGAAGCACACATGTTCAACTAAACTATTTTTTGGCACTCTTACAGTATTTGTTGACTCATTTGGATTCTTGCATGTGTGTAACTCTTTAACTTCCACACTCTGTGCACTGTAGGCAGGTTTTGATTTTTCTTTCTCAATCACCTACGGTTCATGAATTTCCAGAATGAGCCTATACAAAAGTTATTGTTTCAATGGTTGCCATTAAATTGTTAATGCATGAGAGCTATTCTTGCAATATTTTGATAACTTTGTTAAAAGCTAAATTTTAACAATAGTTACTCTACATTAATATGTATGTTAAATCTTATTAGTATTAGTAATGACAAAATTACTTGTTATATTATCAAGGCTGAGATTATGATGAGTTAACATTGCGGCCCTTTATACACTTAAAGCAGGAATTAAATTTCCTTGTTCTCTATTGAAAAAATGGGTACAGGGTACAGCTGTGAATGTTTTGAGTGTTTTTAATGAAAACATCATTTCTATATATGGTCAAATCAAGCATCTCTTAACTATATGACCGTTTTTCCTTTTTTTTTTTTTTTTTTTTTTTTTAAAGAACCCAAACACACCCTCTCCCAAAACCCCAGTGTTTGCCAGATGTCAACAACAGCAGCAGATACGGATTCAGGAAAGCTAGAGCCTGTTCCCAGAAGTGCAAGTCATCTAATGTACAGCTTGGTCTAGTTCCTTCTCTCACTTTTGGTTTCCTTGCTATCTTTTGCTTTCTTTGCCTTGCCAGTGAAATTTCTTCAGAGTGGAGTTTCTTTCCACAATGTGTTCAGACAGAATATAGTGCAGCTGGGTCCCAACCTTCATTTGGGCCTCTGAGCTCTACTGCTTCAGGTCTCCGTTTCTCAAATGACTTTGTGCATGTATTTTCAGGAAGAGAAGAATAGTAGAAATGAGTCTGTTGCGTCTCCATCATTGCTGCTTTAGAAGTCCTCCTGTGAGCTGTTAGAAAAGTAGGCATAGACACTATTTCAAGGAATTCCAAGTAAAGTAAGAAGCAGCTCAATAAAGCCTGCCAGGATTAGATACCTATTGAAAAGGCATTTGGTGGGGGTGATGGTCTTCCAATTGCTGAAGTCTGTTTTTAAGTACTAATTTGTTTTTTTAATTCCCTATGACAAGCAGTTGCCTAATTTCGAGGTGCTGCTATGCTCACACAAGAGTAGCCCATCACTTTTGTTCAGATCAGTAGTAAATGACCACTTTATTGTTTTTCCACAGATCAACCAGCTTTAAATATTTGGTATCTAACATACATAGATATATCCTGTAGAATTTATTATGTATTTTAATATTTAGACTTCCTGCCTTGTATTCCAGCTGTGGCAGTTCAAGGTATTCAGTAGATTTAGTAGAAGAGTTGTGCTGGTTTTGGCTGGGGTAGAGTTAATCTTCTTCATAATAGCTAGTATGGGGCTACGTTTTGGATTTGTGCTGAAAACACTGTTGATAGCACAGGGATGTTTTCATTATTGCTGAGCAGCCCTTGCATGGAGTCAAGGCCTTTTCTGCTTTTCACACCACCCCACCAGCGAGCAGGCTGGGGGTGCACAAGAAGTTAGGAGGGGACACAGCTGGGACAGCTGACCCCAACTGACCAAAGGGATATCCCATACCATATGACATCATGCTCAGCATATAAAGCTGGGGGAAGAAGAAGGAAGCNATTGCTGAGCAGCCCTTGCATGGAGTCAAGGCCTTTTCTGCTTTTCACACCACCCCACCAGCGAGCAGGCTGGGGGTGCACAAGAAGTTGGGAGGGGACACAGCTGGGACAGCTGACCCCAACTGACCAAAGGGATATTCCACACCGTATGACATCATGCTCAGCATATAAAGCTGGGGGAAGATAGAAGGAAGGGGGGACATTTGGAGTGATGGCATTTGTCTTTCCGAGTAGCCATTATGTGTGATGGAGCCCTGCTTTCCTGGAGATGGCTGAACACCTGCCTGCCCATGGGAAGTAGTGAAGGAATTCCTTGTTTTGCTTTGCTTGTGTGCGCGGCTTTTGCTTTACTTACTAAACTTTCTTTATCTCAACCCACGAGTTCTTTCACTTTTACTCTTCCCCCATCCCACCGGGGGGAGTGAGCAAGTGGCTGTGTGGTGCTTAATTGCCAGCTGGGGTTAAACCATGACAGAAATGCAAGGATAAAAGGATGTTTTCTTGGTTATGGCACGGGATTGTTGTCTTTTACCATAGCATTTTTATCAAATTTTTATCAAATTTTATCAAGCTATGCTTTTAAGGAGTCATTGTCTTTCTTCTTTTTCAGGGGTCTAACTTGAGACATGGTGCTTTCATCTGCTGAAATATGCATATTTGCAAATGGTTGAGTGATATATAGCGCTAAATAGTCTAAATCAGGTACTTTGAACCTCATATTTAGAACTGAAGTAGGGTAGATATCTTTAATCTCTGTGCTATCATTTCCCATCTTTAAGAGTTGATAATATTCCTTCAACTCCTGGAGGTGTATTAATGTGAAACCCTGGAATACTGTAATGATAAGTATCACCAAAAGTCCACAGAGGAATTAATTTTTTTTTTTTCCCAAAACAGGGCTTAGACAATATTCTGTATAGTCAGAGGCAGTACACTGAACAACAAGGAGAAAAGAAAATTCTGCTGCACCAGTAATCCTTTGTATTCTCTGATGTAGGATCTTGTAGAAAATTGACAAGTGAAGTTTTAAGGAGGGTGAATTAAGTTTATGCAGGCAACTTTCATTCTGTTATTTATAGCTTTGAGGTCTTGAATTTTCACCCCTAGTAGTACTCTTTTAACACAGTTACTTAGATTACAATACACAAACAATGTGAAATTCTCTACTTCTGATTATTATGTTCAGAAAGTAGTTAAACGCATGTGTTCCTAAAGAAAGAGACCAAGTATATTTGAGATAATCTAGATTATTTGTTTTTAAAGATTGCCATTTCTGTTGCTATTTGCCAGGAGGATGTATATAAGTAGAAAAGAATGTCAATGCCTGAAGTGGCAATTCCAAGTAACGATAGCTTTTTCAACTGTACTGTACTGTTGTTGATACATCTGAACGTCTGTCCAAATCTCTATGGATTCAGAGATGCCTTAGGCAATCATGTATCTCAAATGCACCAATCTGCCACGCATGCAGACAGAATGTTTGAGTACCTGCTCTAAATATCTCTCAAACTGCAAGTTCATGATCCAGTGCCATACACTGTTGTGAGACTCAGCATGTTTAGTGCGAGAAGAGCTTAGAGCTAAACATCCTGCACCTCGTAGGCAGCAAACACTACGGAAGGAGTGGCCTGACTGAGGTGGCTGGGTAGGGATTAGTGTCCCAGTCACGTGGCCCTACAGATGACGTGATGGACTTTCTATTGGTCCTCCCTGTTTCCAGGGCAAACAGTGGTCCTAGATTCATTCCAGCAGTGGCCAGGAGAGAAAAGTTCCATTCTGCTGACTTGTCAGTCCTAAATTTGTTCAAACAGGATGTTTACTGACATTAAGGTAAATCAGATGATGAATATGAAAATACTGTACAAGACGAAATTGATATAAATTAGTTATGAATACATTTAGACAAAGTTCTGAAAGAGCTTTCAGCGAGGAGGAAGCAAAGCTGTTTTAAAATTATGCAAGAGATTTTGTGAGAGATAGCAAATTTTCCTCAAAAGTATTTTGCTATCATTGCATTTAAAAACCCGTAATTTATAGTCACTCTTTGACTTGTTTTGCATTGTTTTATGTAAGTAGCTCATTGATATTCTTTTTTGTATATAGATGTCTGTCTGGGAAATATGAAGAATGTGAATCATGTAATGGCTGTCACTATAGTCCAGAGTGACTAGTCATTTGTGTACATGTACATTTTGGCATCCTGCATAAAGAAATCAGAAATAAATATTTGAAAAATATTCTATACAAGCTAATATCTTGCTAGTTCCTGTTTTTCTGACCAGGTTAAAGAAGTTTTATGGGTAGGAATAAATACCAGAAACTGAATTTAAAATAATTCTTCACTTGTTCAACTTGAAAATAGAGATAGCACAATTTTGTTGTGTTATTACTTGAAAAAGCTTTTCCTTTGCTCACACACCCCAAAGCAAACATTTTCCATAGTGCTTTAAAAGAACACTATAAATAGATGCTCTAGCACTAATCCACATTTCACTGCCTGTGGCTTCATATCAGTTAATTGTAACTAATGCCAGTAGAGCTATTTCCAACTGATCCACACTGGCAGAACGGAACCTGCTCTCTACAGCCATGTAGATACACCTAGTACCTATGAAAGAGAGTACTGCATCTAATAAACTGATATTAGAGCTGGATTTCAAAATTACAGTCCTGTTCCCGTGAGCTCTTCTCTTTCCTGTCTCTCATCTCCTCACTCCATGCAGCAGCTCTCCAGAATAGGACTGAGACCTAAGTGTTCGGGTGTGTTCCTGACATGTCCAACACAGCTACTGCTTTCAAGAGTAGGTCAGTGCCTCTTTAGATTCTTTGACAGAGTGCCCTAGGGATGCAACTTTTTATTAGCTACAGGCAGTGTTCTTAAGCACGTTGATTAAAATATGACTAAAGAGGTATTGTGGCTATTTTGCTTTTGTTTCTATTTAACCAGAAAAAAAAAGGAAGGGGAAAAAATGTTTTGCTGAATTGCATGACCTCATGGACTATATTTCATGTTCCTCATTGAAATGTGGTTAAAAAAATCTTGTATTTAACCAGTTCCAAACCTTCAAACAGTAACGTGTTTGGTTTTTTTAAACGTCAACTTAAAAGGCTATTTTTTTTCTTTGGATGTATTTATCAAATACTTACCTATACAAAACATTCACCATTAATTAATATGAGCACTGTAATTCATATAAAACAATTACAGCATTTAGAGTTTTTAGAAGAGCTACTATTGCAGTCTTAGCCCTTTTAAAAAATATAGTCCCCAAAGGACAAAATGTGATCTATTAATATGTATGTATTATTACTTTTTTGTAACTCTAAGACTGCTGATGTCTGTGAATATGGAAGCATTTATAGGTTATAGACGGTCCGTTAGTTGACTCGCCGTTCTAAATGCAGTATTTTCTAAAACCTAAAAAGCGATACTAATTACCCTCCGTCTATAGTAGAGAGTATAATATATTTTCTTCTGGAGATTTCACATTTCCTGTGATCCTGCAATAGCAACACTTGAACTTGTTAGGTTATTTAGAATAATTGGCAACACAGGGATAAAAATTTCTGGTTGACTGCTAATTGCACAAATTATTAAAAATAATTCATCTTACATCACTCTAGCCTTTAAGCAGCTTTCTTACTTTTTTAGAATCCAGCAGTTCTGAGATAATACATTCCCAGCAGAAGTTTACCCCCTTGTTGCGTTGCAATTGAAGGGTAGAATCTTTATGCGCAAAGACTTGTAAAAGGAAAAATTGAGCTAATTCAATAATGTATACATTCCTCCCAAACTAAAATGAGGTATTTTTAATTTACTTTCTATTCTATACTTTATTCAGCCTTATTCAAAAGTATCTTGTGTCCTAGCTGTTTAATGGGTTGATATAAAAGGTTTGTTACACAGGTTTGGAACTGCAAGGAAATGACTGGCTCCTTTCAAATGTATTAAGTGTAGTCAGTTTGCTTTTTATAAATGAACTAAAAGAACTACTTAAAAATTTTCAATTCTTCTCCATGATCAGTCTATTGTCACATGCATTTGGCATTCATTATATGTTAGCCCCAGGCGCCTCCAGTCTTGTACTCTGGCCAGCAGTAATTTGGTTTATAGAGATCATATGGCAGGGAAACAGACCTTGAAAGACAGAACTCTAAGAAGCATATTTGATGAATTTCCTATGATTTGAGTCTGGGCTTATTCTTTCCTGTTGCGGAGCAGACACCCCACAGCACACGCGCTGAGGCCCGATGCGCCTGAGCAAGGGGCCAATTAAATGACAATATGCGCACTGTTTTTTCGCACATCTCGGGTTGCATTTCCTATCAGAGAAAGGGAAGGGATGATGGAGGGGGAAGGAGAGGAAGAAAAAGGGGGGCCTTGTAAAGGATCCAAATATGGGCAGGAAACCACACAGAGTGGAGGTTGCCTTTGTCATTAACAATTAATGTAACCACGAACGCTGAAAAAAAATATGCTGTGGCTGCTAGTGGCAGTGGCGTAGCCAGCGCAGCATGCCTCCTGTCTGCCCTTCTTCCCAGCAAGGCTGGCATCCTCGTGCAGCCAGCTCCAAGGCCTCTGCTGCTCTAGCAGATGAACCAGCAACTGTTTAACCCTCATACCTAGATGGGTCCCGATCCTTATTTGAGTGTGCCTAACAGTTTCTAGAAGTGGCAGAAATGGATCTCAGAAATTTCCATAGTCAAATGGTTTTTTGCCATTGGCTCTTACCCTCTTGATCTGCATACTAGAGTCCCTTGTGGCTTTATAGGCTATAGGGTGAACTAATGCTCTTGGATGACATGAGAGATGTTTTCATATAAGTCACTGAATGCCAAATTAGGCCTGAGTTAAGTGAGACTAAGCTGGTGAGGCTGGATTTTGATACCCTTTCATATATTCAGCAACACTTTGGTCACTGGCATCGATGGGATACCTTAAGTAGGAAGCTACTAACCACTATAAGTGAACAGATACAAATGTAGACCTAAACAGGCAGTTACACTTCCTACTCAGGGGTCCCTGGGTGCAGTGCGCCTTCACACCCAAGCAACAGCACAGACACACGCACATGTGCACGCATATAGGGAAAATTTCACTCTGGGTTTTAATTCATTTTAAGGTCCTAATTTCTTTGATGATGTCCAGAGACTGTCCAGGTCCCTTTGGTTTTTTGGTTTTTTGGGGGGGGGGTTATTGATTTTAATTTCTTTTCCCCTCTTCACTTCTCCTTTCCTCTCTCTTTTCCTTCTCTTTCCCCAACCCCCACCTTTTTGTAGTACTTTATAAACGCCACTTTTCATTAATGTGACCAAAATGTCATCAAGTAGTTTAATGCTCTTTAATGTCCTTGTATCGTTTACGTTTTTTGAACAGTGTGGAAATGAATCCCATCTGTGGGTTTGCTAACATCAAAAAAGTTTGACGGGGTATTTAGACGTGCTACTTCACATTGCATTAGCGTGTACAATGTCAGAGAGGCAGGAGCCAGAGTGAGGCCACACCGTGCCACCTCACTCCTGACCCCTCCTATAACTGCTCTGAAAGTGACAGATCACTTACCTCAGAAAATCAAAGTCAATTGTGAAGTATCTTGGCCTGGACAGAAGCCCAGAGGCCCCAGGAAAAGTGTGAAGCCTAAATAAAAAAAGGCAAAATCATTCTGTAAAAAAGAAAACCAAATCAAACCCATCCTCTCTTCCTTGCTAGTGCCAAGAGATCCTTATAATATCAGTTGGGCAAGTGGACATGCTCTAATGTTGTCTGATGGTTCATTTTTATTTGTAAAGGGATTTTTTGTTTTTCTTATGGACGGTTAAATGCTTCCGAAGTCATCTGGTTACATTTTTCAGGGTTGTTTTTTTTTTAAATTTGTTTATTTTTGCATATTAACCAACCAAAAAATGTTGTTTCTGTAATAGGTGATACTGTGACACCTTATTAAGGCCTGTCCCTGCCCTTAGAAGGGCTTATTGTGCTCTTTTTTCAACACTCAGACTTTTTGAGGTGATATTTAAAGCTTATATGTACCCCCTCTGCAATACTCTATGCAAGTTAATACATATCAGGAAAGTATAATTTCATATTTTTTCAACCTGTATTTGTGTTAAAGCCTCATAAACAAGACTTGTGGATTTAACTTACTCTTTAGTATGTGGTGGGTGTATTTTAAATTTCTCTGGCTTTGTGCCATGAGAGTGACATGCCCCCCTTTTAAGGCATTTACTGTAAAAAGAGATGTGGCTTTTTATTTCAGGAAAACAAAAGCTTCTGTTCTTCCTGAGACACAGGGAACAGCAGAGAGTGCATTTTAACTGTTAATCATTATGGATAAATGGATAATAATTTCCACCTCTGAGTGCACTAGGATTTACTTGCCAGTTTTTTAAACCCTCCCCCATAGTGCATTTGCATACACAAATATAATTTAATTTTAAGTAGGAATGTAAATAAATAACCTTGTATGGTGGCATGAAGTTTTCAAAGCCAAGGTAATCTTTTATAAGCATGAAATAAAAATGCCTTTAAGGCAATTATTATAAGTGCACAAGTCTTTTAGTCTTTAAGAATCGGGTTTGTGTGAGGTAACATACAATTCTGTTGTTAGTTGTGTCACACTGGAAGAGTAAAACACAAAGTATGGAAACAGTAAATAATGCACCTTATTTTACTCTTAAATTGGTAGGATTGTGATAATTTCACTAAAGGCAGGATGAAATTGGCACCATTTCATGCCCTGATCTAAGCACTATTTACACAGAGTCAGGATCCAAACATAAAGGAGGAGACAATCAAGGTTACATTTAAATTCATTTAGCAAACACATGCATTTGAGATGCAATTCTAATTGTTTGATCTTCTGGTTTTTATGCTAAATGTGGGTAAGCAGGATGGACTCTCTTACATTTTTCAAATGAATTTCAGGCAAAAGCAGCACATGGATTTTCCTTAAACATTTCATAGGAGACAAGGAAAGAAACCCTGAAGTTTATTTTAGAAGCATTTTCCAAGTAGCAAAATCCAATCTTTTCACTCATGATGACTCGCATTCTCTTGCTGTTTTGAAATCTGAAACATGGCTTCAAGTCTGTTCAATCCAGGAAGAATAAACCATGCAGTCACAAAGTTATAAGAAAGCTGTAAGGCCTCACTGAAAATGGAGTAGACAAATTATGGGTGTTCTATTAGAATAAGAATTTATGTTCTTTACACACACATGCACACACACAAAACTCATGTATAGAGAACAGATAGATTCCTCTGAAAAACTAACCCAACCATGAAGAAACCTCAAAAATTACCATTAGGCCAAAAAATTAAGCAAAGCTTCAATGTTAGAGCTTAATCCCAGAGAAGTTGTTCTCAATCACAGTTAGAATCAATGAAGTGCTCATGTCTTTCCAAATGTGCTTTGGGGATTTTGGAATAATTTAGCTGGGTACTTGCAGCTATGAGGGGCAGTGAATACAAGGCCTGAAACAGCATGCTGCTCACTTCAAGCTATTTCTGATATCATACCGGGCCTCACTCACCATTGCCTTGCTTTCTGTTGTTAATTACACCACAGCTAGTGGATATGAAATGATACCCTCTTGAATATGGGGCGGGGGGAGGGGCGGGAGGGCAGCCATTAATACTCATTAAAAGTAAGATCAGAAAGGACCTTAAATATGTCCTTTGCTATGGGCTAGATGACAGATCCAGCCTCAAGGTTGGACTGATTATACCTAAGCTGCTTGCTTTAAAAGCTAGCAGGCTTGGGGATTCCACAGTGTCCCTAGTTATTCAGGTACTAGCCTACCATTACTACTGGAAGGTTGTATTCCCTAATGCCCAACCTACTTCTCCCTTGATACAACTGAAGCCATGTCATTTTTGTCCTATCCAGAGTGGACAAGGAGAACAATTATTCCTCTCTGCTTTGGAGCTATCTTTTGTGTATTTGAATATTGCCTTCACACTTCCCCTCAGTCATCTTTTGTCTAGACTAAGCAACCCCAGATCTTTCAGTCTTTCTTCAGAGAATGTGTTTTCCAGATCATTCTTGTTGTTCTCCAGTGGGCTAAATGGAGGCTGCCTTCTATTCAAATGTGATGCCCCAGCCCAGACACTGCATTCCAGTTGTGGCCATACCGCAAAGGGAAGTGTAAAAATTCTCTTATGTGTCTTTCTGATGATACTCCTGTTTATGCTTCTCCCAGCGTACTGGGTTTTTTTTATGTTGGGGTTTTTTTTCCCCACAACAACCGTAGCACTGCTGACTAATGTTCTGCTTGTGACCCATGACACCCACTCCTTTGAATCATTTTTGGCAAAATTGCTACCTCTTGGCTTTTTCCAGCTGACGTTTAGAACATCGGGCATTCCCAACTGATATGTTTATTTTTAGGTCATTTGATATCAGGTTCATTCTGGACTCTAGTTCTGACACCTGCAGCCTCTCCTCCTGGTCAGGTGGCAGCTGCAAATTTAGTGTGTGTTAATTCATCGCTAAAGTCATCTTCTTTGCATTGTGTACAAGACTGCCTAGATTTTACTTCTCTCTGTGATCTCCTAGAAAGCATCCTCAAATAGATTTTTTTGGAGCACAGCACTTTCTCAGCTTGTACTATTTTTGGGCCTTAAGTAAGCAGAGGTGACATGTAAGTTCTCAGAGTATACTGACAGTGAAAAAGAGAGCCAAGATGACCTCAGGTAGATAAATAAGAAAATTTTCTGTTTATAAAATAGGAATACACTGGTCATAGAAGGCTATGGAGATGAAGATAAGCTATTTACAAAGAAGATATTATGTAACAAACCCAGGAGATAAGGTATTTGACTGCATTTCTCTTTGGGTATATAAAACTGAATCATAATCGCCAACAATTGCTAGCTATCTAGACTATATATCTATGAAGAAAACAAAAGAGAAAAAGCTTCTACCAAAGTTGGAAAGACTTGCTTTTACCCTTGTGCAAAACTTTGATGGAAATGAAGAAAAATAGTAATGTTTGTAGCATTCTTAAACAGATAACTTGACTTTCTATGATGAATGAGTTTGCTGAGAGTTGAATATTGTAGAGAAAAGAATAAATTTACAAATGAAAATGTTATTCTCATTTAAAAGTTCCTATTAAAAGTACTCAACAGGATGGGTATTTATTGAAAAGCACTCATTTTTTAAGAGGATATTTGTTTAATCAAAAGCTTCTCATTAGATGCCATAGAGCACTTGATTTTAAGCCCAGGTCTATCCTATCAAAAATGAATCATAGAATCATAGAATCATTTGGTTGGAAAAGACCTTTAAGATCATTGAGTCCAGCTGTACCTGTCCACTACTAAACCATGTCCCTAAGCACCTCGTCCACCCATCTTTTAAATACCTCCAGGGATGGTGACTCAACCACNAAAAGCACTCATTTTTTAAGAGGATATTTGTTTAATCAAAAGCTTCTCATTAGATGCCATAGAGCACTTGATTTTAAGCCCAGGTCTATCCTATCAAAAATGAATCATAGAATCATAGAATCATTTGGTTGGAAAAGACCTTTAAGATCATTGAGTCCAGCTGTACCTGTCCACTACTAAACCATGTCCCTAAGCACCTCGTCCACCCATCTTTTAAATACCTCCAGGGATGGTGACTCAACCACTTCCCTGGGCAGCCTGTTCCAATACTTGACAACCCTTTTAATCTAAACCTCCCGTGGCGCAACTTGAAGCCATTTCCTCTTGTTCTATCACTTGCTACTTGAGAGAAGAGACCGACACCCACCTCCCTGCAACCTCCTTTCAGGTAGTTGTAGAGGGCGATAAGGTCTCCTCTTCTTCAGGCTAAACAACCCCAGGTCCCTCAGTGGCTCCTCGTAGGACTTGCGCTCTAGACCCTTCACCAGCTTCGTTGCCCTTCTCTGGACACGCTCCAGCACCTCAATATCCTTCTTGTACTGAGGGGCCCAAAACTGAACACAGTACTTGAGGTGCGGCCTCACCAGTGCCGAGTACAGGGGAAGGATGACTTCCCTGGGTCACACTATTTCTGATACAAGCCAGGATGCCATTGGCCTTCTTGGCCGCCTGGGCACACTGCTGGCTCATGTTCAGTTGGCTGTCGACCAGCACCCCCAGATCCCTCTCTGCCAAGCAGCTTTGCAGCCACTCATCCCCAAGCCTCAAAATGGCAAATTTTGAGACTTCTGTGGCAGATGAAGAGGGACAGGAAAACGGTTTTAAAACCAGCTTTAATACTATATCCTAGCAATATTGGAGATAGTACGGGGAAGTGGCAAGACAATGGGCATGGTGTTCTCTCCATAGTCTTTGTTTCTGAGAATACAGACTACTCCTTTTTGTATCAACTGATGGGTTTTTAGGTGGTTCCTACTACTGCAGGGTACAGGTTTTATACCTACAGTGAATATTTTAAGTGAATATTGTCATTGAACATAAAGTGAAATACTCTCATCCAAAGACTTTTTTGATTTGTTTTGGGGAATCTGTAACAGGTATCTTGTTACAGAAAACTGTTGAGGAAAAATAATTCTATTTCATTGTTTTCACTGCATAATAGTGAATGTTTTTTGATAGGTCTACAGCTATCATCTCCATTTCTCACTTGCTTGCCTGTTACTGTTTTCTTTTTTCGTTTCTTTTCTTTTTTTTTTT
>VYZW01010765.1:1061-50579 GCA_013401315.1 Balaeniceps rex | reverse complement strand
CTGTGCATGATGTAGATGGTATAGAATAAGGGGTGGATAATGAACAACTTGATCTCTCAGCTGTGTATATATATTTTCATTATATTTTAAATGTCAGATCTTTAGATTCTGAAGAATTGGCTGGTGACAACTTTGAGTTCCTGTGACTAATCATTAGCTAAGAAACCTCACTATCTTCTGGTCCTGGGAAAATGTAATTGCATTGTAGCTGCAGATGTGTCTGTATCCTGTATAGTTTCTTCAGATGTACCTTAAAATAGAATTTTATTCTGTAAAGGGGCTCTAGGAGGAAGTTGTTCTCTTTCCAAAACAGTCTCATGGAAATATATGTTCTTATTCCATGCCTTCTGTCTCCCTCATTTCTCCTTTCCAGCATGACAATATCCATATTTTTTAATTTCAGCCTGTAAAGCCTTGATATCAATGGAGGGGAAAAAAAAAAAATCAACCTCCCTGCCCCTCAAAAAAAATCACAGGTTTTGGAAGTAGAAAATGGACAGAAGGAAGAGGAAAGAAAGGACCACTAACTTAAATTTAGACAGCTGCATCTGAACCTGAACTGATCCCAAAGGCTTATACCTTTATATAATTATTCATTTACTTCTTGGCTCAGATATATAAAGAAATGTGTGCCTGAATGCAGTTAGACACAAATAAAGAATGTACAGCTGAATTAACTGAAGCAAAAAGAGTAGAAATATATAGGAATTCATGCTTGTCTTTTGTACATAGAACTTGGTTTTCCAAGATACATGTAAGGTTTTTTGTTGCCTTTTTTTTTTTTTTTACAGTATAATGCAAAGTAAAACATAGTTCAAATGTATAAACTTTGGAGAAGCGTCTTGGAAATAATGAAAACAGCTTTTTTTTTTTACTCATCAAAAGTATCCTCTTAAAACTCCTCCATTGGGAGTTTTCTATCACAGAAGTCAGTGAGACAACTGGAGAAATAAATAGAAAGATGCAAAAGATGTTAATAGGAGTTGTATACCTCTGGGAATTCTTTATGTTAATGGAACTAGAAACTCGACTAGCTAGCAGAGCATTAGCTATGGCAAGCATAGATGATGAAAATGCAGATGGTGCAAGTTAATAAAAAAGCCAACATAATGTAATCTTATTTCCAGTTTCCAATGGGTGTGAGTATAATTTATTTAATAGATGGTTCCTGAAAATGCAGGCATATAATGTATACACACACAGACACTGGATTTCTTTCAGGTCCTGTTTAACATCTTTACGAATGACTTGGAGGAGATGATACAGTTTACTCTCATTAAGTTACCAGGTGACACCAAACTGGGGGGGGGGGTCACATTGATATGCTGGAAGGCAGTGACAGCATTCAGAGGTACTCTGACTGTCTAGAGAAGTGTATCAGCTGGAACCTCATGAAATGCAGTAGGAACAAATGCAGAGTCCTGTCTTTAAGAACAAAGACACCTTCCTCCCCGCCCTGGCAATGACATAGGCTAGTATAGGGCAGAGCCACCAGGATGGTCAGGGCTGGAGCACTTGGTCTGTGAAGAGAGGCTGAGGGACCGGAGCCTTGTTCAGACTTGAGAAGAGATGGTTTGCAAGAGGATCTAACACAGCCCTGGGGTACTAATGGAGTGGTTAGCAAGGAGATGGAGCTAGTGCGTGCATAGCAGGAGAATGAGAGACATTGGATATAAATTGAAAGAAGAGAGGTTCAGACTGGGTATAAGGAGAGGAAAAGCCAGGCTGTGGAACAGGTTGTTCAGAGAAATTCCTTGTCTCCATTGTTGGAGTTTTTGAAGACATGATTGAACAAAACCCTGTGCAACCTCATCAGAGCTGACCTGCTTTGACACCTTCTGAGGTCCCTTCCAATCTTAATTATTCTATGAATATCAGTTTCTGTATCAGCACCACAGTAAAACTTACAAGAGTCAGATCTTACTTAAAGGAACTCAAGTATTTTTTAATATATCTGCCTTTTATGATGTAGCCATACTTGGTGAGATTCAATTACCCTTTTCTTTAGGGTGTCAAATGGAACTCTGCTTGAGTGGCACTGAATAATCCTGTCCCTCCTCCAGAACACTCCACAAGGTCCCATAACACAACTGTGAGCTCCTACAGGAGTCTCCATACCCAAGTGTGCCTAAAATGATGTGAGAGACTGACAGAGTTAACGTCTCAAACATTGTGGCAGGACAGGTTGGGGTCTACACAGAGACAAGTTAAGGTCCCCATAGCAACAAATTGGGGTCTGCATAGCGCCACAGGTGAGAAGCCCAGAGATGGGAGGCATGTTGGATGGTGTGCAGTTCCGCCTTCTGATGTGCCTAGCAACTCGCCCTGTATGACAGGAGGTCATGCGGAGTTCATTTGGGGAAGGGGCTCATGACTGCCTGAAAGACCTCCCACAACCACCCCCCACACACATTGGCACCTGCAAAGAAGATGAAGAACATTCTGGAACGAGTCTTCAAGGGGGCAAGACTAGTGGTGGGGACTAGCCTATAGGCTTCTATGGAACACACAACTCTGAGGAGCCATGTGCGCACCCCCCCATCATTGGAGGACTCCACGCTGCTGCTGCTGCTGCTCTAGACCGGCCTCTCCCACCTGGGGCCGGTGCTGCTGGCGCAGCTGAAGACCTTGTTCTCTGAGAGCAGCACGCCCACCACCAGAGGATTGCCATGTTTACCATCAACATTGCGGGATCCAAGGGTGGTGATCTCTCTCTCCCCTTTTCTTCCTTTTCCTTTCCTCTTATAAGTATTTGCAACTAGAACCCATCTTGCCTATTGTTGCACTTTCCTGGTTCAGGTTGCTTATCGTTATGCTTTACAAGTTCAAATTTGTTCTTTGCCATCAATAAAGTGTTTAATCGATCATTTGGTATCAGTTCACCTTAATTTAGCCCAAGAGAATCACAGAACCACCACAATCCTTCCTGGACAGTCTAGTTTGGATCATGACAAATGGAATGTAGGCAAATGAATTTTAAACTTAGACATCCACGTCCGATATGACCACTTTAGGTTCTCTATTTAGTTGAGAGAAATTGTCAACTTCAGATGGCAAAATATCATAGATGTCTACCTGAAGGAAAGATGAAGCAGCATGTTTTTTTCATAAGAAACATGTTCTGAAAGTACCAATTTATCTCTGTTTAATATAAGGAGAGTAATATTATATTTAGACATCTACTCATTTTATCTCCTTTTATTTCTTCCTGGTGAAGTCTTTGGACACTGATGGTTTGTTGTAACCATTCCTTTTTCTTCCTGAGGAAAAGTGGAGGTTCAGAATAAGACACAAGGAAATATTGAAGTGAGGAGCATAACACCAGGTTATACATACTAGAAAGTGTGTGCATAACCATTTTAACTATTATTATTACAACATTTTTTTCAGTAATGTTTTATTTTCCCCTGTAACAATTAGATTTAGACTAACAATAATTCTTTGGTTAAACTGTTTGGATTTATATTACACTAACAACAAATTCTTATTTTTGCATACGTATTTTGTTGTTCATTATAAGATTTTGAGTGTATGAAGAAGTGTAGTAGCAATAGAAATTTCTGAATGGGAAAAAATAGTGGAAAAGGGTAATTCCAGTGCATTTATAGTTGGATACAAGGGTCAATAAAGTTTCTTGAGTTAAACGCAGGCACAAATAAAGTATCATGATATACATGTTTTTCAGAAAAGTATTAAAAGAGTTTCAGTATACTTGCATGGATCAAAAGAGTGTAAGTTTTAAATGAAGATACTTTTATCTGGGGCCCGTAACATTTAAGGTTTTATGCAGGTGAGCAAGCCCTCAGCTAGGCTTACTTTGTCAAAGCAGATTCCATTTAAAAGGAATAAAGAGAACCGTTTGCCATTGTGGGTACAAGAATAACTGTATTTTTAATTTGTTTCATACCTTGAAGACTAGATCTCTCTGTAGATTCATTGAAACAAGTTGATATTTTTACCAGCTGAGGCCAAATATCATAGATCCATTGCCATTCACCTCTATAGACTTAATGATTTCATCCTTCTAAATTGCTGTCATATTTCCAGTAAAGGGATCAATTTTTCTCATACTGGATCAAATTGAATATAACTATGGTCATTTTTTCTCAGGTTGTGTAAATTGACATCTTTGCATTTTTGTTTCCATTTTTTTTCTTTAAAAGAATCAGAAGGTTTTATATTTTCTCTCATGTGCCATGCTTAGAAGCTTTGAATACAAAAGGGATGCAAAGGAGGAATTGAAGGGAGGCAAAGAGAATGTTTTCACATTTTACAATATTAAAGTAAATGTTCAAAGTGAAAGCTTTATTTTGCCCTCAATATTTGCAGCTGTGAGACTATACAGTTTGATATTGCCCTTGAAACATAAATTAGATCATTTCTTACTAAAACTCTTAGTATTCCTAGAGGCTGCATAGCACCCTTAAAGAATACTCTGAAAAAAACCCTGTTATGGGGAAGAGATATTGGGTATCCTGTCCAATTTCTAATAGGAAAGATTATATAACTGAAATTCTGACCTGATTGAAGTCAATGGGAGATTTATCATTAATTCGACTAGGAGAGGATTTCACTTGAGGTATTCAAAATAATAAAGGGCAGAGGGAAGATGATACTTAGCTTTAAACTAGACAGTGAATTAATATTCTTCTCATAATGCTTGCCACAGATTTTCATGTTATCTCACACCTCCACTTCAAGTTTAGACATAGATGTTCTTCAGCATATACAACTTGAAGTTTTAAAGGATTAGGAGAAAAGTGAAGGTTCAGAGTTGCTCCCACAATCACAAGAGAAGTAGGAAAAACTCTGAAGCAATACTCTTAGGTTTTTTAGATTAATTGATTTTGCTCATATGTTACCTCTCGGCCTACCTCAGCCTCTCCACTGGTCTCTTAACTTCTTTTGTAGGTTATCAAAATTTACCTTTTACAGCTTAGAGTCAAAAAGGCAAGACTCTTTTTTCCTTACTCTTCTGATCAAATGATTAAAATGGTTTCTTTGCTTCACATTTCACAATCTTACTAATTTTATGAGGTTAAAGCAGAGCTTTTTTTTTTTTCTTCAGAGAGGGAATGGGACAAACTTCACATTCCAAAGCTGAATTAGTTCTAAAAAAAATGTTTTATTAAAAATTGAAAGTACAAGATGAATCCAAATAGTAACAGCTCTCTCAGGGCACCTAAGTTTGAAGATTTCACAAAAATGAATTTAGAGGAAACTACTTCAATATAAGCCACAGGGAAAAACAAAAACCAAAACCAACATCCCCTCAAAAAAACCCCTCCGACACAACTGACACTTAATTAAATCCAAGCTCTCATCCCTGTTTTGCATGCAACTCAGTATCCCACAGTATACTAAACCAGTCTAAATTTATTTTAAGATGTTTCGATTAGGATAAAAAATAGAATAGAAAACTCATTTTTGAAGTGAGGGTGCAGGAAGAATATGGAAGAGTAAACAAAGTGTCTGACTGCCCCAAAGTACAGCAGTTCCTGAGGAGCAGAAGGGAAATATAAGGTCATGGAGATCAAAGAATCCTTCATTGTAGTCAGGGGTACAGGCACTGAACTCAGAACTGTTCTCCTTATGTGTTTTATGGACATCAGAAATAATTTCCAAGGAATTTCTGGAGGCTTAAGTGTCTCCTCATTAGCCCTGCACACAGCCCCAAAGCATGACTTCTCTTACCTACATTTAGGAATGCTTTATGCCAAACTGAGGAGGGGACTTGCTGGGTACAGTACATTTGAGTCTAAAATAGGTATTTAAACCGGATATGATGAATCTCACTCTATCAGCTTCTTTTTTTTTTTCACTCAATAAAGAGAAAACCTGAAGTGTCTCTATCAACTTTGTAAATCACTGAGAAATTAATCTCACTTGATTTAAATGTTTTAAAATATTATGTCTCTATTTGAATGCCCTGGGCTTCCTATACAGACAGTAGAGAGAAACAGACACTGCATCTGACTGAACAGAGTGCTATTCCTTTTAAATGTCAACTTTAGGATAAGACGACTTACATGCTTGGAATGCTTGTTTGTTTTTCCCCCCATTGAGTATTAAAAAACCCAACAACTTAAAGTGAATATTTCAGATGCTAACATTTACATTAAAGACCTTAAGAGTATCAATGTGAAAACATGTGCATCTAGTACAATATGAGACTTCCTTTGGCATGTGAGAAGTCTGTGTTGGCTTTGCAAGTATGGCATAAGGTCTATAGGAAAATCACATATTTCTGAAGCAGCAACTAGATGTCAGGCAGGTTGTCCTAGGAGATCTGAAATGGTACTAGATATATATGTGGGGACAACTAAACAAAAAATGGAGAAAGATAGTTACATTAAGTTTAAGATACATAAACTTCATTACATGTCAGCTAGGCACAGATCTCATGATGACCAATAGGGCTTGATTCTGTAGGCCACACACACAGTTTTCTAGTGCTATTTGAGATGTTTGTGGAATCCCCTCCTGTTGCACGCAGAACAGTTTTGGTGAGGTCAAAGGCAGCACAGAAAGTTGGAGCCTTGTACATGATGTTTTCTTTCTGCCACACCTCCATGCTTTTTACTTGTTTTCCTCCACTGCCTCTGGTTTCTTATTAGTTTTAATCCTGCTTGATCTGCTCAAAAGCTTGGTGCTCTTCCTCTTCCCATTTAAAATGACTTTTTTTGTGGGTCATCCAATATAAGGGTTTAATCAATTTACTGTAACCAGGAAAGTCCATAAGCCAAAATCCAGTGAAGCCCAAGAAGACTGTGTTTCTTGTTAATTGTGCTGAGTGTCCATGGCACTTATCCAAACATTTTGGTCAGCTGGAGTATGTCTCTATTCATCTTGCCATTGCACCCCTAAAAACTGTATTTCTCAAGTGCGTCTTTTTGCTTGAAGAACTTAATGGCAAATCCAGCATTGAGAAAAGTAATTATTATCACTTGCCCTTTACTTAATACTTCTCCTGGAGTTGCTCCTCCAATCAATACATCTTCAATGTTTTGGAAAATTCCCTATAGATCTGTTGCTTTAAAATTTGGTGGATGATGCCATGGCAGATGGTAGGGCTGTGCTCTACCTTCGGGCATCTGGTTCCATAAGTATTGCACATCATTTCATGTGAAGGGGTATGACTTCTTCATCCAGAAGGATTAAAAAGAAACCATTTGCAACATCACCTGTAGCATACCAAGTATATTCTTTGGCTTCTAGCTCACACAAGAGCTGCAAAATATCTGGGACTGTAGGACCTTATTTAAAGCTTTAAAGTCTATTTTAATACACCGCTCTGCAGCAAGCTTCTTTTCAGGTCAAATGGGACTGTTGTATGGTGAATACATTTTTGAGATCACCCCTCATTTATCCAGAAAATCAATTAATCTTTGGATTTCATCATTGGACCCTTGGTCAATTCTATATTGTTCTCAGCAAATTACTTGGGTTGCCAAGGGAATGCCAGATATTTCTGTGAGGTATATCTGAGCAAATCCCACAATGTTGGAGTCAGAATTCCTGCAGAATTCTCTAGTTATCTTCTGAGTTTTTGCATGCTCAAAGCACACTGCCCATTCCAAAGACCTGAAGCCTTCCTGCCATATCCGTCAGTCTACAATAATCAAAAAAGTCAATCCCAAGGATGGCAAGTGCAATAGGATCAGTAGCAAAAGGTAGGGGTTCCAACCCCATCTATTCAAACTGAGGTTCCCTTCCACTCGAACTAGGCATGTCTCTCTCCTCCAGTTACTCCAAGAATAGTCATTCAAGTCTACTACTTTATGACTTTGCTTGACAGGGTCAGTGAGGTGCACCAAGCACCATTATCTACTAGGACATGATGTTGCTGTTGTGACAAAGAGTTTCCTGGCCAGCTTACCCAGATAGTCCAATAAATTTGGTTATCCTCATCTGCTGCCAGGACAGCATTGTCTTCTCTCTCCTCTCCCTCCGCACCATGCTGTCACTTTCAATCAGCCATCAGAACAGTGGTCCACACACTGAGGAAGGAGAAGGCAATGGTTTAACTGAGCACCAACATCTTCGCTAGCTCTCAGTGCTAGATCTCTAACGTGCCTTCCATCCCACTCTGTCATAAACTCTCCTTTTTCTTTCAAGAACATCTATAAGTCTCAGTGTGTAGAAGGGAGCATGCGGAATTCCCATTCCTTCCTAACATTTTTCCTGAGGCTGACCATACTACTGGATTCCTGATATTGTACTTGGCCGTGCTGTTAATCTTATACCATTCTTTAGGCATGCATTTTGTACCAGAGGTGTGGGTTCATTGTGATCCCAGTAACAAAGGCACTCAGACTAAAGTATCACTTAAAATGTCATTTACTAGAGCTAACACTATAAAGAAAGAGGGGATAGTATGGATAATATTACTTCACTTCAGACGCTGTGAACCCCAAGTTGTCCAGCATCCAACAGACCTCTAATAAGCATGCAGCATACAATACAGATCCCATCCTTAGGAAGGTTACCCTATTTTGTTCCTCTGAGCTGTGACAGGATTTTCTTACAAGAAAAGCAATTCTATCCATCATTTCTACTGTCAACACCTAAATAGCATAAACCTGACATATTTGATGATAGCCTGAAAGTTACTTCAGTCAAAGATGCTATAGGGATAATCTATTCTCCACTACCCTGTTTTTTTTTTTTTATTTTGTCTGTACAATTGACCTTTTAAAACCTTAATTATGTATTAAACGAGTATTTAGAGCATCTACTGAATGCTTCTATTCTTAAATGCTTCTCTAGTTTTCCTAAAATGCCACTCTTCATTCTGTTCTACCTTAATATTATCATCATGCTTCTAACTCTTGAGGTAAATGAGATCAAATGAGGTAGAGATAGGACATCCTTCCTCGGGAAGATTACAACTACAAATTTGTGTTATGCCCCAATTCAGATATACTATTCATTAGCTAATTCTTCCAAGAAAAATCTGACTTTAGATACTTTATGTGTTTCAGAAGGGGATAAAAAAGCAAACCCTTCCTAAGACATCCCTAAAGTAGTACTTAAAAAGTGTAATTATTGAAAGTGAAAAGATGCACAGTAATTTAATTTAAATTAAACAGTAAAAGTATTGTACTATTTTTTCATTGTTATTATTATTTATATTGGTCTACATACTGACTTTCAAATGTTTATTTGACAGTGCATTTTGTATGGTAGTATATTTGATCATTGGAAACCCTATAAACTTTATCACTGTGAAGGCTAATGGATTTGCATTGATAATGTGTAAAGTAACAAGATGCCTCCCTAATGCAGAAACAAAGAAGGCAATATAATATCTTGGGAGGCAAATTTCACTTGATGAGTCAGGAGGTGATGTCAACTAGCAGAGATTTATTAACACTTTAAGAGTCTATGACCTAAGGAACTTAAAGCAGGAGAGACATAGGTTTTATGAGTTTATTTGAGGACATATCCTTTATTAAGAGCCATAAAAAATATGCTGTAGAAACTCAATTGTTCTGTAGCGATCAGCTCTTCTAACATTAAAAGACACTCCAAAAAGTTAATGGTTTTCCATTAGTTGAAATAATGCTGTTAAACAGCTTAATAGCTAGAGCAGAATGCTGTAAATTAGGTAATGTATGTCCTCATTGCTGTTCTGGCACTTGCTTTGGTGAGGTTGAAAAGTCAACATCTCTCTTCTACTCCTCTATTTTCCAAAATTGTAACTCAAGTATTATACAGCTTCTAGGCTCACTGTGATATTGACCTTCTCTAACTCTATGAGCACGGTATCCCTCAGTGCTCTTTCACGTGTTTCTTAGAGTAAAACTCCTATTCTCTTAGTGGCATGGTTTGCAGTTCTTTGATTTTAACTGAGACAACCCTGGGTTATTTGGGTTGCCTAGAACTGGTTCTGGTAATATCAGACAATTAAAGAACTTACATGTAAAGCAATAAATGTCTCTTACAAAAATCTCTAAAAGTTATTGATGATTAAGGACCATTTCTAGTTCTGCAACAGCCTTCTATTTATGGACTATAATACATGTACATTCATTACACTGTCTCCTCTCCCAAACTCTTTTTCACTGTCTGTTCCTTTAGTTTATATAAAATATTTCTCAGGCTCACAGAAATATTCTTTGACTTTGCTGTTCGGAGATTTGCTTTAAAACTGTTATTAGGGAATTCATATTTATATTACCATAGAAATGTAACATCCTCTGCAAGACTATTGTTTTTGTGCAAGGATTCTTCTGTACGTTTTGTTGATAACCTTGTGTGTTAATATTAGTAGTGATGATAAACTGGCTGATAGTGGCTTTTGAAGTGTACACTGCTTAAAAGAAATGAGAAATACTACTTACTGTGACATGAGTCTGGCTGTGATGGAGTTAATTTTCTTCATAGCAGCACGGATTTGCAACTAAAACAATATTGATAACACACCAGTGTTTTGGCTATTGCTGAACAGTGGTTGCACAGCATCAAGGCTCTCTCTTTTGCTCACTCTGCTCCCACTCCACCCACTTAGTAATTAGCTGAAAGTAGACAAGAAGCTGGGAATGGACGCAGCTGGAACAGCTGACCAGAATTGGCCAAAGGGTTATTCCATAACATAGGACGTCATGCTCAGCAATAAAAGCTCAAGGAAAGGAGGAGGAAGGGGGATATTTGTGATTATGATGTTTGTCTTCCTAACTATTATTCATGTTTTCCTAGAAGTGGCTGGACATCTGCGTGCTGATGGGAAGTAGTGAATGAATTCCTTAGTTTGCTTTGCTTGCATGTACGACCTTTTTCCCCACCTATTAAACATCTCAATCCATGAAGCATCTTGCCTTCCTTCTAGTTTCTCCATGTCCCATGGGAGAGGGGAGTGAGTGAGAGGCTGTGGGGGTGTTCACCTGTTGGTCAGGGTCAACCTACCACATATTTATAAATTTGAGTTGCTTTTACTGTTGAATACAAAGATAAACAACTTACATCCTCTTTGATCTAAAAGTGAGAGACCATCAGAAAAATATAAAATTAGGAGGAAAATAATTTTTCAGATAAAAGAGTTTTAAGAAGATTACATTATATTTGTGTCACTGGAGGGAAAAATTATGCCCTATTTTTTTTTTTAAATTAAACTTGATACTGTATCTGACCAACTGTATCCAACAAATCAGAAATGAGTCATAATTTGACTTTGATTTTGCTTTACTAGAATAAATACAATCCAGGTCGAGTTGGGCTCTAGTTGAAATATTTATATACATTTATGAAGAATATGATGAAATATCTTTGATTTTTTTAGAAGGCTTCATAAATTGCTACCTTCAGTTTAAAAAAAAAAAAANACATCCTCTTTGATCTAAAAGTGAGAGACCATCAGAAAAATATAAAATTAGGAGGAAAATAATTTTTCAGATAAAAGAGTTTTAAGAAGATTACATTATATTTGTGTCACTGGAGGGAAAAATTATGCCCTATTTTTTTTTTTAAATTAAACTTGATACTGTATCTGACCAACTGTATCCAACAAATCAGAAATGAGTCATAATTTGACTTTGATTTTGCTTTACTAGAATAAATACAATCCAGGTCGAGTTGGGCTCTAGTTGAAATATTTATATACATTTATGAAGAATATGATGAAATATCTTTGATTTTTTTAGAAGGCTTCATAAATTGCTACCTTCAGTTTAAAAAAAAAAAAAAAATTAAATAACAGACATATGAAAATGAAAATGTAAATACTAAAAATGTTAAACTATCAAGCTATCTCAAGATAAAAGTACATGTTTATATTAAAAAAAAAAGTTTTCTGGGAGGATAGATTTCTGAAGATAACAGTCCATAGCATCCCTGACTGACTAAGACTTTTCAATTCCTTGAATTCAAACTGCCTGTAAAGATTGTAATATCATAGGTTGCTGTATTTGTAGTCAGGCATCTGGCATGAGACATTGTAGTCAACAAAACCCTCGATTTATTTCCATTCCTGAAGCCAAATTTCACTTAGCTGTGTTCGTAATTTTGGGTTTGTTTGAATGCAAACTCTGGATGATAGGCAACTCTCCCACACCTCTTTATTTTTACTTTTTCATCTTTCAAAGTCCACTGCAAGCACTCTGTTAATGTTTTGCTGTAGAGTAGGTTATCTACTGCTTATCAAGAAGATAAAATACCTGTCCAGTTAAAAGAAAACTTTTTTACAGAACTTTATGTCATACCGTACTTTATTGCAGTATGTCTTTGTAATAGTATTTTTTTCAGTGATCTTATGAAATAAATTGAACTTATCAGATGTATTGTCAAAAGCACAGGAACACGTCAAACAGCATTAATCTAGATCTTCCTTTCTGAGGCTCTTCACAGACATATTCAAAAAAGGTCACTCTGGTGGTACCTGATCCTGCTGTGGTTTAATCCCAGCTGGCAACTAAGCACCACAGAGCTGCTCGCTCACTCCTGCTCTCAGTGGGATGGGGGAGAGAATCGGAAGTGTAAAAGGGAGAAAACTCATGGGTTGAGATAAAGACAGCTTAATAGGTAAAGCAAAAGCCATGCACACAAGGAAAGCAAACCAAGGAATTCAATCACTACTTCCCATTGGCAGACAGGTGTTCAGCCACCTCCAGGAAAGCAGGGCTCCATCACACATAAGGGTTACTTGGGAAGACAATGTCATAACTCCAAATGTCCCCTCTTCCTTCTTCTTCCCCCAGCTTTATATTGCTGAGCATGATGTCATAGAATCATAGAATCATAGAATGCTTTGGGTTGAAAGGGACCTTTAGAGGTCATCTAGTCCAACCCCCCTGCAGTGAGCAGGGACATCTTCAACTAGATCAGGTTGCTCAGAGCCCCGTCCAACCTGACCTTGAAGGTTTCCAGGGATGGGGCCTCCACTACCTCTCTGGGCAACCTGTTCCAGTGCTTCACCACCCTCAGTGTAAAAAATTTCTGCCTTATATCTAGCCTAAATCTACCCTCCTTTAGTTTAAAACCATTACCCCTTGTCCTGTCACAACAGGCCTTGCTAAAAAGACTGTCCCCATCTTTCCTATAGGCCCCCTTTAAGTACTGAAAGGCTGCAATAAGGTCTCCCTGCAGCCTTCTCTTCTCCAGGCTGAACAACCCCAATTCTTTCATCCTGTCCTCGTAGGAGAGGTGCTCCAGCCATATGGTATGCAATATCCCTTTGGTCTGTTGGGGTCAGCTGTCCCAGCCATGTCCCCTCCCAACTTCTTGTGCACCTCCAGCCTACTCGCTGGTGGGGTGGTGTGAGAAGCAGTAAAGGCCTTGACTCTGTGTAAGCACTGCTCAGCAATTATGAAAAAATACTTGTATTATCAACACTGTTTTCAGCACAAATCCAAAACATTGGTCCATACTAGTTACTACGAAGAAAATTAACTCTACTCCAGCCAAAACCAACACAGATACTTACAGTAACTGAAGCTGTATAACTGTATCTTTAGATTCTCAAAGTGGGGGCAAAAATGCATCACATGGTTTGAATAGAGAATAAGTAGATGATACGAACAGCAACAATTTTCTCCCAATCCTTCATAAAAATAGTGGAAGGAAAATGGGCTATAACATCTCAGTTGTATTCTCTACTGTGATTTCCAAGTCAAGGCTTCTAAATTCATCTCTATTTCAGGAGATGGTCTCTGGCTCACTTTTTACACCACGTTTAAAAAGAACGTGCTGAGGAAAAAAGATCACCTACTTCCACATCTCAGAAGAAATTGCATTACTAGCTCTGTAGTGCTTTATTTTATGAACCTAAGGATTAAACAAAATATGAAACAACTTCCAAAAATGTCTGAAGATACAACCCCTTCAATAACCTAATTGGTGTCAGTAATAAGAGTCTGGCTTTGTTTCTCTGACATTAGACCTTTATAGTGAACACCTGAACACTAGTCAGATGCTCTAAAAAACCCCCAAAATTTCTTGGTCTGGAAGAACTGGAAGAAGATGAATAATTGCTAAGTGTTTAAGAACACCATCATAATTTGTTTATAGTATTTTTAAGTTTCCTGCAAATTTCCGGCAGCATGGCAGTAGCTGAGTTCCTATAAGCCCCCTTTAAGTACTGAAAGGCCACAAGAAGGTCTCCCCGCAGCCTTCTCTTCTCCAGGCTGAACAGCCCCAACTCTCTCAGCCTGTGCTCGTAGGAGAGGTGCTCCAGCCCTCGGATCATTTTTGTGGCCCTCTTCTGGACTCGCTCCAACAGCTCCATGTCCTTCTTGTGCTGAGAGCTCCAGAGCTGGACGCAGTACTCAGTCCTTCTCTGTTTGTGAACAGCAGGTCAAGCGAGGCACCTCCCCTGGTAGGCTCACTGACCAGCTGTGTCAGGAAGTTATCTTCCACACTCTCCAGGAACCTCCTAGACTGTTTCCTCTCTGCTGTGTTATGTTTCCAGCAGACATCTGGTAAGTTGCAGTCCCCCATAAGAACAAGGGCTAGCGATTGTGAGACTTCTGCCAGCTGCTTATAGAATGCTTCGTCAACCTCTTCATCCTGGTTGGGTGGTCTATAACAGACTCCCAGCAGGATATCTGCCTTGTTGGCCTTCCCCCTCATCCTTACCCATAAGCACTCGACCTTATCATCACAATCGCTGAGCTCTATACAGTCGAAACACTCCCTAACGTACAGGGCTACCCCACCACCTTTCTTTCCTCGCCTATCCCTTCTGAAGAGCTTATAGCCATCCATTGCAGCACTCCAGTCATGAGAGTCATCCCACCACGTTTCTGTGATGGCGACTACGTCATAGCTACCCTGCTGCACGATGGCTTCCAGCTCCTCCTGTTTGTTGCCCATGCTGCATGCATTGGTATAGATGCACTTGAGCTGGGCTATCGATTTCAATCCCAACATTGGCATGCCACCCTCAGGCTCCTCTCTAGTGAGCCTGGTTATATCCCCTTCCCCCTTTGAACCTAGTTTAAAGCCCTCTCGATGAGCCCTGCCAACTCATGGGCGAGAATCCTTTTCCCCCTCCGAGAAAGCTGAACTCCATCTGCCGCCAGCATGCCCGGTGCCGTGTAAACCTCCCCATGATCGAAAAACCCAAAATTCCAGCGATGGCACCAGCCTCTGAGCCACGTGTTTATCATATGAGTTTTCCTGTTCCTTTCAGTGTACTTCCCTGCCACTGACGGGATAGAGGAAAACACTACCTGTGCTCCTGATCTTTCAACCAATCACCCCAGTGCCCTGAAGTCCGTTTTGATGGCTTTTGGGCTCTTCTCTGCAACCTCATTGCTGCCAACCTGTATAACCAGCAGAGGGTAATAATCAGAGGACCGAACCAGGTCAGGGAGTGTCCTAGTAACATCTCTAACCCGGGCCCCAGGGAGGCAGCAGACTTCCCTGTGGGATGGGTCTGGCCAGCATATTGGGCCCTCTGTTCCTGACAAAAGGGAATCGCCCACGACAATTACCCTCCTTTTCTTCTTAACAGAGGCAGTCATAACGCATGGGGCTGACTGACTCACCCTAGGCAACCCCCTGGATGGATCTTCACCTACCTCCTCATCTGCCTGGCCCTCAAGTTTCAGAGCCGCATATCTGTTGCGTAAGGGCAACTGGGAGGGTGAGGGAGGCTGGGGGAGGATTCGCCTGCTGCCCCGAGCAGGGACGTGTTTCCATTCCCCCCCATCCCTCAGGTTCCCTCCTTCTGCTTGGTGGCAAGAGGGTAGGGGATCCTCTGCTTCTTGTGGAGCCTCCATCTGCTGCCTTGGCTTCAGGGATGGTAGGGTGTGGCTCCACCAATCTACCTCCCTCTCACACTCCCTGATACTCCTCAGCCTTTCCACTTCTTCTTTCAGCTCTGCCACCAGGCTGAGCAGATCATTTACCTGCTCGCACTGAAAACAGCTGTTGTCTCTGCTGCCCGCCAGTACGAGCGACAGGCTCAGGCACTCCCTGCAGCCAGAGACCTGGACAGCTCTATGTTCGTGTGGGAGCGCCATCTGTGTTGCCACATTCCTTCTGGCGATGGCTTTCGGTCACGTGGAAACCATAGTTGGGACCTCTCCTGGGAGGACGACGACCCCTAATTGACTTGAGTTAGCCTTTAGAGCTAGGAGGTGGGGGACTGCGCCCTGCCCGCACTCCCTGCCTCTGCGAACTGCCTCGCAAACTGCCGCTCCACGCCCTGCTGACGCGCCACGCCCTGTTTGCCTGTCCTGTTCGCTGTGCTCCTGGTCGCTCGCACTCCCTGGGGGCTGCTCTTGTACATGAGGGGGTTAGGCTGCCATCACTCTTGTCCCCGCCCACTCTGAGTCAGAGCTGCCGCACGTCAGCAGCTCCCTCTTTCCCGTGCTCGGGGGCAGGGGGAGGGCTGGGGTGCCCTCTCTTGCCCTGCACTTTTGGCTTCGTGGGTTTTGCCACCTTAGGAAGGGTCCCCCGTCGCGATCCTCCGCTCTGGAGCCCTTCTCCTCGGCGACTTCCCTTCAGCAGCTACAAGATAGTAGACTTATTTGATGATTGTAAATACACACATACAAGGAGAAAGAGGGTGAAAAAGTGTGTGGGAGAGAGAGGATAAAATATCATGTAGGTATTTTGTACTCTAGAGTCACAGTGAAAATATCTATTCCTTATTCAATTGCTTCTATTATCCTGTCTCAGGAGAATATTACAGAAACTCAGAAAAGTCAAAACACCACCAAGATAGAATTATTCAGGGACTTCTTAGACAATGAAGGACTTTTAAAGTGAATATAATTTGAATCTAAACATTCCTATTTACTAATTTCTGGACTTTACAACTCATCACACATTTTCTCAGTTTCGCCAAGATGATGAGTGTGGTGGGTTGGCCGTGGCTGGATGCCAGGTGCCCACCAAGCTGCTCTATCACTCTCCCTCCTCAACTGGGCAGGAGAGAGAAAATATGATGGAAGGCTCGTGGGTCAAGATAAGGATAGGGAGATCACTCAGCATTTACTATCACGGGCAAAACAGACTCAGCTCAGAAATATTAGTTTAATTTATTGCCAATCAAAAGTCAGAGTAGGATAATGTGAAATAAACCCAATTTGTAAAACACCTTCCCCCTACCCCTCCCTTCCCGGGCTCAACTTCACTCCCAAATTCTCTACCTCCTCCACCTGAGCGGCACAGGGGATGGGGAACGAGGGTTGTAGTCAGTTCATCACACGTTGTCCCTCCTGATCCTTCTTCCTCAGGGGTAGGACTCCTCACACTCTTCCCCTGCTCCAGCATGGGGTCCCTCCACAGGAGACAGTCCTCCATGAACTTCTCCAACGTGGGTCTTTCCCACAGGCTATAGTTCTTCACAAACTGCTCCAGCATGGGTACAGTCCTTCAGGAACAGACTGCTCCAGTATGGGTCCCCCATGGGGTCACAAGTCCTGCCAGCAAAACTGCTCCAGCATGAGCTCCTCTCTCTCCACGGGTTCACAGGTCCTGCCAGGAGCCTGCTCCAGCGTGGGCTGTCCACGGGGTCAGAGACTCTTTCAGGTGCGTCCACCTGCTCTAGGGCCATCCATGGGCTGCATGTGGATATCTGCTCCACCGTGGACCTCCATGGGCTGCAGGGGGACAGCCTACCTCGCCATGGTCTTCACCACGGGCTGCAGGGGAATCTCTGCTCTGGTGCCTGGAGCACCTCCTCTCCCTCCTTCTTCACTGACCTTGGTGTCTGCACAGCTGTTTCTTTCATATATTCTCACTCCTCTCTTCTGACTGCTGCTACTGCAGGTTTTTCTCCCCCTTCTTAAATATGTTGTCTCAGAGGCACTACCACCATCGCTAATTGACTCAGTCTTGGCCAGCAGCGGGTCCATCTTGGAGCCAGCTGGCACTGGCTCTATTGGACATAGGGGAAGCTTCTAGTAGCTTCTCACAGAAGCTTCCCCTGTAGCCCCTCTGCTACCAAAACCGTGCCATGCAAACCCAATATAATGCAAAAATAACAATGTAAAGACTTACTGGGGAGGAAAAGAGCACTAATTATTATTGATAAAAGTAATCCCCCAATGCTTCATTTTGTTGATATATCCATCACTAAACTGAAAGTAATTAAATTAGAATTAGAATTAGAATTAGTATAATGTCCCATATCTAAGTAGCTAGTCTATACTGTCTAAACTCCAGTTCAAGATTTATGAAAACTCCCACATGTTTCAATATACAATTTTAGGGTGTGTGTAGAAACCAGTGATATAATTTTTGTCAGCTTTTGTGATATGGAGTATCTGTTGAATTGCGCGGAAGAGGGGGGTATATAAATTGTATCCCAAGCATATCTTTTATGGTTTTGTTATGCTATTTATCTTTTTTCTTAATTGAATTTTCAGGAATGCATTGCTGAATGTACTCACTACACAATCACAGAGATGATAGAGAGGGTATTTTTGTCATCTAGATATGGATATTTAGATATGTAAATATGAATCACAGTATTCTAGAGAATTGTTGTTCCCTGTACGAATTTTCATTATTTTAATGAAAGTTTATAAGCATTAATAATATTTGAAAAAACATTTGAAATTGGCAAAAAATCCTTAAAGATTCTGGTTTTAAGTAGTTATTCTTACTTCAATAGTTATGAAAACTTTACAGTATATTTTAAGTTCTTATTTGTGAAACAATATTTTTTTAAGCTGGGGTTCTATGAGATGTAGTTTCTATTAGCAATTCCTATGTGAAACATTCAAACTATATTATCATCTCTTCCTGATGGCCAGGATTTTTATACACTAACATTTAAATTTGTGTCTTTCAAAGGCTGTCGTTGTTGCTTTTTTTTTTTTTCCACTTTTTAACTCTCCATAGGTTTTCTGAACATCTGTTTAAAGATGTTTTATTACAATTTCTATGAGCTTTATTTAAGTTTCATTGCTTGGTACTGTTTTCTGCTATACTTACCAGGTATATATATTGCTTCCTGCTGCTTCAATTCAGTCTTCCAAATTTATTTTGAACCTCCTGTTGTGTTTAAATTCCCTGGATCTATTCTTTATACTGGATTCATTGGCTGCTTACATTCATGAATATATAGATATTACATGAATCAGTATCTCACAGAGTGGCTTAGTTTCTTATCTGACATCTGTCTTCAGTGCATGTCTTAGATACAGATGTTTATTATTTAGTTTGTAGACTTCTTCAAGTCTGCTGACTTGAACATATAGTTTACTGATAATGATAACTGTTGTTCCTGCTGTGCATAGTTCTCAAGAACCTGCTTTTTCTGTTTGCTTTTTGTGAAGATCTTATATTTGTGGCCTCCCTCTCCTGTTGCCCATTTCTGTCTTGATGTTACAGTGATGCTTGGATATAATTATCCATGTTTTTACCTGGATGAAAGAAGTCTGGTTTACACAAGGTTTTATATTGTGTTTTTCAGAGTCCATCTTAAGTATATGAGAAATTTGACAGTGTATGGATATGGTTATACATGTACTTCTATGGATGCGTCTAGCCGGCAAGAATTTGTTTTGTTACTGGAAGTAGGCTATTTATAGTAGCGTGGGTTTAGTATTTACTAACCCACAGACTAATCCTTTACCTCTAGGCAAAACTATGCAGTGACTAATATCCACACTGCTGAAGACTGTTTCTCTTTTAGCAGACAGGCCACATGCACCCTCCATAACACTTGGTTCTGGTTCTTTTCTGAACTACATGTGGTGCTTCTCTGGCTTTCAGACATTTCTCTGTGTGTTTCTTTTATTTCAAAGTTATGAAATAATACAGTGATTGTGCTGCACCCCCTCATCACGTTGTTTTCATGGAAAGCACTTCTCTGTATGTGTATGGAAAAAACTAATATGCATTGAATGTATTGGGTCATATGATGATTGTATCTGGGAGTACTTGAGGAGTACTTGAGCAGACTAAAGTTCACTGGGATAATTTTGAAGGACTGCAATGGAGCCAAACCTGGTACAGTCATGGTACAGTCATTCATACTGCCTGTTGGTAGAGGTGTTTCAAGTGAAGCATCTGGAAAGTTTTTTTTTCCTTAAAGAAAGCTATTTGGGGTGCCAACAGCTTCTTTACGAGACAGTGCCCTATGAAATGAAGACGCAGTTGCTGAAGGTTGATATTTATGTTTATAGGCTCAATTTCAGTGCATTGACAGGTAAGTTTGCTTTGAAAGATTTTAGATGAACTAGATCCCAATTAAGAAAGTCTCCATTTTGCTAGATAGTGTACAAACACAAAACAGTCAATTGCCCACACACTTAAAGATTTTATCTAAATAATTTCATCAAAAAGAGCAAGAGCTGACAGTATAAATTCTGTTTCACAGATAAACATCTGAATCACTGGAAAATAGTCCTGATCCCTAATCAGCATGTAGTTTGATACCCAGTAAAGAAACCCAGACTTTGTTTTAAAAAAATTGAATCTACCAGGGGGTAGATGGGAAAATGACAGCATTATGTCATCTGACAAAACAAATGGAACATGGGTTTGCATTAACTTTTTTAAAAAATGTAGATGCAAATCCAAGACTTCAGGATGCTCTTTCAATCTATATTATTTAATTCTACCAAGCCTAACAGGAAAAAACAACAGCTATCCACTTCTCTTTAATAATCCCATATTTGTAAATATACACTAGAACTCTATAGAGAAAAGAATTCTATGATAGAAAAGTTATTCAGGAGCTACTAATAGGAGAACAAAAGAATGAAATTAAAATGAAATTATTACATAATATATATAAATATTATTTAGCCTGAACAATTTTTTCACTACAGGATGTTTACTTTTGGAACACATTGTTACAATTTATAAAAGCTGGTTGCTCAGCTAAATTAAGCAGGAAATCACAAATAACATAATCTACAGTTAAATGGGATAATATAGAGCCTTATGTAGCCAGTATTATTTGTATTTAAGGGTATGCTGAAATATTCAAGGAAGTTACTCAGTACTTGTCAATTATTGTGTTTCTTGAACATTTTTCTGAATCATCTGTCACCTTCTCAGTTGTCTATTGGACAATATGTAATAGCTTTCTTTTGGCCATGAAATAAATTTAAAGACTGGCAAGGGTCCGCAAGGAAATTTTTTTAGTGCTCTTTCCATGGCATAGGCAATGCACATAAAACAGATGCAATGTACAGTTGGTAATCTTTGCATAACATAGCGCACATGTGTGTGTGCGTGCGCGCACACACACAAAAGTATAAAAAACAGCAATTTAATTTAGTATTTAAATTTCAGTTAAAAATGTCAGCAATATGAGTTTCTCTGAAGAGTATGGATAAGGATTTTGTTGTTTATATAGTAATATATAGAAAAGCACTATATAAATATATATTAAAATATATAAAATAGAAATAAATAAATTAAAAATATATATCTATATAAAAATACATAAATTAATAAATAAAATATGACTCCTTCTGGAACAAAAAGTTAACTCCACAGGTGGCACTGAATTATCCTCTTTATTTCAGGGTTGATTTACTTCAGGGTTGATTTAGACACACAGAAAATGTCAATGTTTATTCATAGTCTTAAGTCAGTGCTGTTGGATTCTCAAAGTCTCTGAAGAATGAGTTCATAAAAATGATTGATATTTCACTTTTGAAAAAGTGGGAGTTATTTCCTTTCACAGGTCAAAAATAGCTGTATCTTAACATTTCTCAAATACTCTTCTCTGTTCAGTCATTAAAAGCACCAAATATGGGAATATAGATGTTAGCTCAGTAGTGCTTACTGTTAGGCATGAGGATAGTCACAGTGAAACTTTGAATACATTTAGGAATTTTTCATAATTTTCTTTGACAGAAAAGTTTATATAATTTTAAAATTACAATTGGTATATATGTTTATATAAAGAAATATATAAATATGGTTTCTCTGAAGAAATGCATTTCCACCTTAGCAGAAGTATAGGTTAAGAAAAAGAATTATGTTTTTCAGTCCTGAATATGTTTTTGCTTCTTTGTTTTCCTTATTAATGGGTTACATTTCTGACATGACAGCCATTCCCATCAGAATATTTCTCTGGGTTTGTTTAAAGATGAAAAAAATTTCCCCTAGAATGTCTATTTTCTTTTAAATTAGGGAATCAATGTGAAAACTCTTTTGTGCACAGATATTTTGAAAGAAAACACCACTTCACACTGGAAAAGTATTGCTGGGACTGAAAAAAATTTTTTCACCTTTATTACAAAATTTTAAATAGCTTGTGATGGAAATACCTTTAAATTCTGGTAACCTGGGATTCGAGTTGCATGTTACAGAAATTACTATAGCAGGAACCACCTGAACCAATGGAGGACAAGCCTTACAAGAAGCAGCACAAGTGCAGCAGTGACCCAACCTGAGGTGGCTTGGTGCCCAGTAACTCCACACAATGCACCAGCTCTCCTGTCCTGAGTGACCACCATAACAGATGGAGCCCAAAGTCATGGACTAAATGAACTCAGTGGACATTTTGCAGACGTTTGTGGACATTTTGTGGACATTTTACAAGGGTGGTCTATAGACTAAGGGAACGATATCTGCGTATTACATCAAAGGATGGGAAGGCGGGCGGTGGTTAATGAGGATGTATTGGATGGTGTGGGACCTGAGCATGACGTAAATGGTATGGAAGAAGGGGTGGAGAATGCACTGGTTTTGGCTGAGATAGAGTTAATTATCTTCATCGTAGCTAGTATGGGCTTATGTTTTGGATTTGTGCTGAATAGAGTGTTGATAATACAGGGATGTTTTTGTTATTGCTGAGCACTGCTTACACAGAGTCAAGGTCTTTTCTGCTTCTCACACCACCCCACCAGCAAGTAGGCTGTGGGTACACAAGAAGCTGGGAGGGGACACAGCTGGGACAGCTGACCCCAACTGACCAAAGGGATATTCCATACCATATGATGTCATGCTCAGCATATAATGCTGGGGAAAGAAGAAGGAAGGGGAGGATGTTTGGAGTTATGGCATTTGTCTTCCCAAGTAACTGTTACACGTGATGGAGCCCTGCTTTCCTGGATATGGCTGAACACCTGCCTGTCGATGTGAAGTAGTGTTTGAATTCCTTGTTTGGCTTTGCTTGCATGTATGTTTTTTGCTTTAGCTATTAAACTGTCTTTATCACAACCCATGAGTTTTCTCCCTTTTACTCTTCTGATTCTCTCCCCCATCCCACAGGAGGGGAGTGATTGAGCAGCTCTGTGGTGCTTAGTTGCTGGCTGGGATTAAACCACAACATAGCTACAAATCAGCAATAGAAAATAAAGCCAACTTGAAAGTTTTACACAGAATCATAGGATAGCTGAGGTCAGAAGGACACTCCTAGCAGGGTTAGCTACAGCAGATTGCTCAGGGAAGTGCCCATTTGAGTTTTTATTATTTCCAAGGATGGAGACTCCGCAACATCTCTGGGAAACCTGCTCCACAGATTGACTGCCTTCACAGTAAAAACATTTTTTCTTATGCTAACATGAAATTTTCTGCCCACTGTCCTGTGTGTCTTTGGCTGGCCACCGGGTGCCCACCAAGCCGCTCTATCACTCTGCCTCCGTCAACAGGACAGGAGGAGGAAATATGATGAAAGGCTTGTGGGTCAAGATAAGCACAGGGAGATCACTCACCAAGTACCACCACTGGCAAAACAGACCTGACTTTGGGCAATTAATTTAATTTATTGCCAATTATTTGTAACAGAGTAGGAGAGTGAGAAATAAAACAAACTAAAACCACCTTCCCCTCACCCCTCCCTTCTTCCCAGGCTCAGCTTCACTCCTGACTCTTCTACCTCCTCCACCCTGAGTGGCACAGGGAGATGGGGAATGGGGGTTGCAGTCAGTTCATAATGCATGGTCTCTGCTGCTCCTTCCTCTCCACACTCTTCCTCTGCTCCTGTATGGGGTCCTTCTCACAGCATACAGTCCTTCATGAACTTCTCCAATGTGGGTCCTTCCCACGGGCTGCAGTTCTTCAAGAACTGCTTGAGCATGGGTCCTTTCTATGGGGTGCAGACCTTCAGGAATAGACTGCTCCAGCGTGGGTCCCCCGCAGGTTGTGCCAGAAAACCTGCTCCAGCGTGGGCTCTTCTCTCCACAGGTCCACAGGTCCTGCCACGAGCCTGTTCCAGTGTGGGCTCTCCATGGGCTGCAGCTTCCTTCAGTTCGTATCCATCTGCTCCAGCATGGGGTCCTCCACGGGCTGAAGAGTGGATATCTTCCCCACTGTGGTCCTCCATAGGTTTCAGGAGAATCTCTGCTCCAGTGCCTAGAGTACCTCCTCCCTTTCTTTCTTCACTGACTTTGGTGTCTGCAAGACCTTTTCTCTCACATTTTCTCACTCTTCTCTCTTAGCTGCTGTGCAGTGTTTTTTACTCTTTCTTAAATATGCTATCACAGAGGCGCTACCAATGTCACTGAATGGCTCAGCTTTGTCCAGCAGCAGGTCCATCTTGGAGCCAACTGAAACCAGCTCTGTCTAGCATGGGGGCAGCTTCTGGCATCTTCTCACAGAAGCCACCCCTGCAGCCCCCACTACTCGCTACCAAAACCTTGTCATATAAACCCAAAACATCCTGTCACTGGATGCCACTCAGAAGAGTTCCTGTCCATCTTCCATATTCCCCCCATTAGGTATTTATACATATTGATAAGATCCCCCTCTGAGCCTTTTCTCCTGGCTGAACAGCCCCAGGTCTCTCAACTGCTCCTTATATGTCAGATGTTCCAAACCCTTAATCATCTTCATGGTCTTTCTTTGGACTTGCTCTGGTATGTCCATATATCTGTTTATGTCCATCTGTTTTACTGCAAGCCTAGAACTGGACCCAGAACTCCAGATGTGTCTTACCAATGCTGAGGGTAGAAGGATCATCTCCCTTGACCTGTTGGTGATGTTCTCCCTTGCGCAGCCGAGAAGGCTGTTAGCCTTTTTTGCTGCAGGGATACATTGGTGGCCCATTGTCAATTTGTGGTCTACCAGGATCTCTACAACGTTTTCTGTCAAACTTCTTTCCAGCTGGTGAGTCCCCAACTTGTACTGGTAAAGAAGTTTTCCTCTTCAGGTGGAGGACTTTGCATCTCCCTTTGTTAAACTTCATGAAGTTCCTGTTTTCATGGCCTTCAAGGCACAAGTAGGCCTGCAGGTCCCTTACTAATCTCACCTGGACCCTCTACCTTCTGCCCATAGGCCCAGAAGTTCCACTTAAGCTGAGCCCTAGGCACCAAATTCCTGCCTCAGATATGTTGTAAAAGCGCTCCTCTCCAGCAAACCATACCTTTGCCTGATCATGGACCTTGTTGGTTCAGATCCTGACCTGTGGACTGAATTCCCAGCTAAACCTCGAACCTGTGTCATCATTATAGTTCTGTCTGGTGATGTCTGGACTATGTCTGACCTTGGTTACCCACAGCAGACCAGATTCTTACTTCTGGATTGACTTTCTGACTTGACATCATGTTTACCTCCTTACCACAAACTTGCCCAATGATCTAGACTCTTGGCTGAACCTGGCTACCATCCCTGTGTCTGCCCTGCTCTTCTCACCAGGCACAGTGGGACAGAGCCTGGTCTGGTGTTAGGCTTCTGCCTTGCCAGTCATGTTATTGCTCTGGGCTACCACTTGCCTATCCCATAGGGAGCTGCCAGCCCTTACTACTTCCTGACACCTGTTGACCCATTTTCTCAGTCTGTCAGGGTCCCACTGAATGGCAGTACAACACCCTGATCTGTCAGATGCTTCTACCAGTTTTGTACTATCTGCAAATTTTCTGAGGGTGCACACTCTGTCCCATTATTCACTTCATTAGTGATGATGTTAAACAGTAGTGACCTGTGTCAGCCCCTGGAGAACATGATTAGTGACTGGTCTTGAAGTGGACTTTGTGCCACCTGACCAAAACCCCCTGAACTCAGCAGTTTAGCCAATTTTCAGTCACCCTCACTCTCAGCTTATCTAGTCCATACCTCATTAGTTTGTCTATGAGGATGTTGTAGGAGAATTCAAAACAAAAAAAGTCCACTAGTGTCTTACCCACTGAGCTAGTCATCTCATTGTAGAAGGTTATCAGGTTATCAGGTATGTTGTCCTCTTTGAAAATCCATGCTGACTACTGATCACCCTTTTGTCCTTCATGTATGTGGAAATGACTTCCAGAATGATTTGCTCCATCACCTTCCTAGGGATCAAGGTTAAGTTAGGCATCCTGTAGATCCCTGGATCCTTCTTGCCTCTCTCGAACACAAGACTGACTTTTCTTACTTCCAGTCCCCAAAACCCACCTCCAATCACCATGATTTATCAAAGATAATAAAGGGTGGCCTTGCAATGATATCAGCCAGCTCCTTCATGGATGTAACCTGTCAGGGCTCATGGACTTGTGTATGCCTGATTTGTTTAAATGTTCTCTAACCTGATCCTCCTTCACTGGGAGTAAATCTTCTTTGTCCAGACCTTCCCACAGGACACAGGGGCCTAGGATACATGAAATCAATTCAGGTAAGTAAAGACCAAGGTGAAAAAGGCATTGAGAATCTCAGCCTCTTGCATCTCCTTTGACACCAAGTTTCTTGCCAGATTCAGCAGCAGGCCTACATTTATCCTTGTTTTCTTTTTGTTGCTCATGTAGCTGTAGGAGAGCTTTCTGTTGCTCTTCACATGCCTTGCCAGATTAAATTCCAGGTAGGCTTTGGCTTTCCTAAACTGATCCCTGCATGCTCAAACTGGATCTCTACATTCCTCCTGGATCACCTGATTCTGCTTCCACCTCCTCTATGCTTCCTCTTTCTGTTTCAGTTGAGTTAGCTCTCTGTTTGTCCATGCAGACCTCTGACCACATTTGCTTGACTTGCTGCATGTGGAACTGCACTGTTCTGGAGATTGGAGGAGGTGATCCTTGAAAATTAACTAAGTGTCCTGTACTCCTTTTCACTCAAGGACCATCTCCCAGAGAATCTTTTTCAGCAGGTCCTTGGAAAGACCAAAATCTGCTCTCTTGAATTCCAGGACTGGGATACTGCTTTTTGCCCTGTTTCCTCCTCTTAGGATCCTGAATTCTATCATCTGATGGTCACTACAGCCAAAGCTGCCCCTGTCCTTCACTTCCCCAATTAATTCTTCCTTCTTCATAAGAATAAGGTACAGGAGAGCACTTTCCCTGGTTGGCTGCTCAATCACCTGTGCTAGAAAGTTATCATCAATAAAATCTCTTTACTTGAGATTGTGATTTTGTTGTTGTGATTTTGAAGACAGACATATTCTGCTGTTAGGATATTCTAACAGTTGAAATCAGTTACTTGAAAAGCTCCAGATCTTTCGGTAATATAACTTCCTAGAAACCAAAAGTGTGGTTTTATGACACATGATGTGATCTAAACTGGAAATTCCATAATCTGCACCTCGAAACAATTGTTCCTGACACTCTGACCTACTTGTGCTAAAAGAAATACATGCGCATCCATTGATACTGCAGTTCAAGGGCCAGAACTAAGAAAACAAAACTTCACAAAAGATAGAAAAAATCCCCAAGAACTGGACAAAATATACTTTTCCTTTTTTATATATTTAGTTAGCTTTTGAATTAACTCTCTAAACTGGCTTAGTGTATGACAGCATGAAAGCCAGTTACTACTCACGGCACACATGACTGAGGATGGAGGGACAGGCAGAAAAGGTAATCTCAAATTAGACTGGTTTAAGCTGGCATGGCACTGAACCCTAAGGAAGTATGTGGGGATTTTGGCTTAGCTAAATGGAAGTTAATAGCAGATACAATTATTCCCTATAAATACAAGGACAAAATATTAAGATAAACCCAATAATTTTAAATACTAATACACATAAATGTGTATAAACTGGTCATGTATAAATTTAGGTTTGACCTTAAATGGGGATTTTATGGTGTAGTTGCTCACAATAGCAAAGGATTAAGCTCAGCTGATTGACAATGCTGCTTTAAGGCCTATGTTTCTTGTAAAAAAAGAAATGGAACAAAGAAATCTATAGCAAGGTGAGGAGTTTAGGAGACACACTGGCTGAAAGCGGAGAGTGGATCTGTGTATCATAAGACATAATGTATACATACACTATAGATCTGCAAAAGGGAGTTAAAGATATCTAGGAAGATTTGAAGCTAATAATAATACAGTTATGAAAGAAAATTAAAATAGACAGTTGCTGTAAATCATCAACATCAACATTGTTTTCTGCTCCCCGAGATATCTGTGTTACTGAGTTGTGAGTTACACACGACACATTGGTAAAGCTTGGGACACAAAATACAACTGTTTGTGACGGCTAGAATACATAGAATCATAGAACAGTTTGGGTTGGAAAGGACCTTTAAAGGTCATGTAGTCCAATCCCACCTGCAATGAGCAGGGGCATCTTCAACTAGATCAGGTTGCTCAAAGACCTGTCCAGACTGACCTTGAATGTTTCCAGGGATGGGGCCAAGGACATCTTCAACTAGATCAGNCTCCATTCCTCTGATCATCTTTGTGGCCCTCCTCTGGACCTGCTCCAACAAGTCTATGTCTTTCCTGTGCCGAGGACTCCAGAGTTGGATGCAGTACTCCAGGTGGGGTCTCACCAGAGCCGAGTAGAGGGGCAGAATCACCTCCCTCAACCTGCTGGCCACTCTTCTTTTGATGCAACCAGGATACAGTTTGCTTTCTGGGCTGCGAGCACACATTGCTGGCTCATGCCCAAGTTTTCATCCACCAGTACACCCAAGCCCTTCTTTGCCAGGGCTGCTCTCAATCCCTTCATCCCCCAGTCTGTACTTTGTTTCTCTTAATTATTGATTTTTTTCTTGTTCTATTAGCACAGATAGTTACGGTGATTGGAAAGGATCATAACCTGTGCATGATTCACTTGGATACCAGCATGAGCCTACATGAGGAATTATTTGTATTTTGCATACTTTTTCCATAAGTATAAAATTACTCCCAAGAAAAAATAATTTAAAAACATTATCAAGGCTGCAACCTCAAATGCTCAGAAGTAGGAATACTACCATGAATACTACCTGTGGATATTTAATTTGATCCCCCTGCGTGTAAAGGTGGTGAAGTGTAAAGTGAAGATTGCAGAAACAGTTTATCTGTGCAATAAATTGTTAGGCACCTACATTAAGTCAGAGATCAGACAGATGGATGCTATTGAAGACTGGCCTGCTCCCAAGTTGAGAAAGCAGGCACAGCCCTTCAGAGGAATGATTTCTCTTTCAGTGTAACTCCATGTCTCCACCCATGACCAAACCATGTAGGAAGGGAAGGCTAGGAAACAAGTTTGCACTAAGCATTTAAAGACCATTAGTAAAATAAAGAAAACTTGGAGCAGATGTAGATTTTGACAGCATTCTTGAGTTTTCCAGGCATGTTGTTGTAATGTAGAGGGGGAATAAGTGAACAAGAGAGTCTCACACACACTTACTTATTATTGAAAAAGAGTATTTTGGATTTGTATTGATACTAAAGAAACAATAAGAGTAAGTAAATGAAAAGACTGTATCAAAATCCCCCATGCAGGAGTTACTCAGGTAACTAAACTAAAAAAGCTAAGCAGGAGTTACTCAGGTAACTGTGTTTCCAACATTCATGCAGATGAGAAATTCAGTTTATGGATAAATACACAAATATATATGTGACAGATGATTTATGTGGAGATTTATATGTACACCTCCAGGTAAATTTAACATATATTTCATAAATATATATAAATTTACATATATTCAGTTGTGTTTACATTGCTGAATATTTTAGAATATTTTAGGTTGAAAGGGACCTCTACAGATCATCTAGTCCAAACCCCTACACAGAGCAGGTGTAACTAGGTCAGGTTGCTCAAGGCCACATCCAGTCTAGTCTTCAACACCTCCAAGGATGGAGATTCTACAACCTCTCTGAGCAACCTTGACCAGTATTTGACCACCCTCATGGTAAATAGATATATATATCTAATCAGAACTTCCCAAGTTCCAACTTGTGTCTGTTGCCTCTTGTCCTGTTACTGTGCACCTCCAAGAAGAATTCACCTCTATCTTCTCTATGTTCTCTGATCAGGTAGTTGCAGACAGCTATAAGGTCTCCCCGGTGCCTTCTCTTCTCCCAGATGACCAGGCCCAGGTCCTTTAGCCTTTCCTGTGCTTCAGCTCCCTGATCACCCTGGTGGCACTTTGGGGGTAGCAATTAGTGTGAGTTAGGCCTAGTTAACATAGCTGCTAGAATACACCCATGAACTTCAAACCACTTTTTTGTTTTAGTAGAAGTAGGCAAAGTATGACACACCCCCTGCCTTGACCGAAACAAGAGAATGAACTTTAAATAGTTTCTATTTGCTCAAGGAAATGGATGGCCAAATTATGCAAAGAGCTTATTGGTCATCAAGCAGTGTAAAAACATCCAGAACTGTCCTGAACAAGCAGATTGTGAGTGCCGGCAACACTGACAGCAAATCAGAAAGCATCATTGCTATTTAAACAGATCTCTCACCAAGGAAATATTCTCTACCCAATCCTGGGATTAAGAAAAGTAAAGAATTTGGGGGTAACCCAGGGAACTGGAGAAACCCTGGGGGACCCACGACCCTGCACCAGAATGTGAGACCATCTCTGCAACATGTAGCACACCTGAGCAAACCAGAGAGAAGCCCAGGGACCCCACACAGCTGGATCTGCCATGCTAGCACGCTGTCTCTCCTCCTGGACTACCTCATCTCTCCCATAGCACAGGGAATTAATGTCAGGAACTGCTATGCTGACCCACCCAGTTTTTCTTCTAAATTGTGTCATCTCATTGAATAGAGAAGTAATGAAATTTGTAAAATTACATATGTCTGTGATTAAAGAGTTTTAGCGTCCAAACCCATTTAATCTCTGTGTTCATTTGATCTTAAACTGTGACACTTTTGAAATAAGAAAATCTCTACACTAATTCATCAAGGAAAAATTGAGTTTTTATGGTCATTTTTCTGAAAAACCTTCTATGAATAAAACTAATGTGAGAGAATGAGAAATTGTTAATTTGGTGGTTTGTTATTAAATGCTGAACATAAATCCAAAGCAGGCTAAAGACTATCTATTGTATTACAGAGAATGTCCTATTCTAGAAGGGTGTTTGACTTCTTTCTGAAGGACTATTACTAGGAAGTAATCAATATGATCCCCTGAAACCTCATTCTTAGAGGGTTTTAAAGGGTGGACTTGAAACAATTATTTTTTTTTCAATAACCTTAGAAGCAAAGTAATAACAGAGGATTAGAGTGTTGCAATGAGGAGCAAGGGCTGTTCTGAACTGGCAGAATCACAGAATGGCTGAGGTTGGAAGGGAGCTCTGGAGGTCACCATTCAAACCCCCTGCTCAAGCAGGGACCCCAACAGCCAGTTGCCCAGGACCATTTCCAGACTTTTTTTTAATATCTCTAAGGATGGAGACTCCACAACCACTCTGAGAAACCTATGCCATTGCTCAGTCACCCTCACAGTAAAAATATGTTTCCTGATGTTCAGAGAGAACTTCTTGTGTTTCAGTTTGCAGCCATTGCCTCTGGCCCTGTCAGATTACATGGTTAAGTCATTTTTTGAAGTTCTTCTGCTTGTTTTTTTTATATCAGAAACCTAAATTGGAAATCTTGAGGCACTTTAAGCCTCAGTATAACCCAGTGGTATATTACAGGTGTATTTTACAGCCTTACAGGTATATCTGGTAGCCACAGACATGCCAAAGTAAACTCCTTTGCCCACAATGCAAAAGTAATGTAAGTTAATATTTTTAAAAAGTTCTTGTAATGAAATATTACCCCCAAAACATACCTTAAATCCAATAAGATAAAACACTGTTGTGAGCTCCACCCAAGGCCAATTTTCTAAGAAGTGTGAGTGATTCAGTGACCACTACAGTTTCTCTTTATTTTTCTTTCTTAATGGTATTGGGTTTGCATGGCAAGATTTTGGTAGAGAAGGGGGGCTACAGGGGTGGCTTCTGTGGGAAGCTGCTAGAAGCTTCCCCTATGTCCGATAGAGCCAATACCATCTGGCTCCAAGACGGACCCTCTGCTGGCCAAGGCCAAGCAAATCAGCGACAGCGGTAGTGCCTCTGTGATAACATATTTAAAAAGGAGGAAAAAAAAAAAACACTATGACACAAACTGCAGCTGGAGTGAGGAGTGAGAACATCTGAGAGAAACAACTATGCAGACACCAAGGTCAGTGAAGAAGGAGGGAGAGGAGGTGCTCCAGGCACCTGAGCAGATTCCCCTGCAGCCTGTGGTGAAGACCATGGTGAGGCGGGCTGTCCCCCTGCAGCCTATGGAGGTCCATGGTGGATCAGATGTCCACCTGCAGCCCATGGAGGACCCCACACTGGAGCAGGGTCCTGGCAGGACCTCTGGACCCATGGAGAGAGAGGAGCCCATGCTGGAGCAGGTTTGCTGGCAGGACTTGTGACCCTGTGAGGGACCCACACTGGAGCAGTCTGTTCCTGAAGGACTGCACCCTGTGGAAAGGACCCATGCTGGAGCAGTTTGTGAAGAACTATAGACTGTGGGAAACACCCACATTGGAGAAGTTCGTGGAGGACTCTCTCCTGTGGGAGGGACCCCATGTTGGAGCAGGGGAAGAGTGTGAGGTGTCCTCCTCCTGAGGTGGAGCAGGAGGGACAACGTGTGATGAACTGACCTCAACCCCCATTCCCCATCACCCTGGGCCGCTTGTTGGGGTGGAGGGAGAGAAAATCATGAGTGAAGTTGAACCTGGGAAGAAGGGAAGGGTAGTGGGAAAGGTGTTTTAAGATTTGGTTTTATTTCTCATTACCCTACTCAGTTTTGATTGGTAATAAATTAAACTGATTTTCCCCAAGTTGAGTCTGTTTTACCCATGATGGTAATTGCTGAGAGGTCTCTCCCTGTCCTTATCTCAACCCACGAGCTTTTTCATTATATTTTCTCTCCCCTGTCCAGTTGAGAAGGGGAGTGATAGAGCAGCTCTGGTGGGCACCTGGCATTCAGCCAGGGTCAACCCACCACACTAATATATGGCTATTAGTAAAAAAAATCACTTTGGAAATTCTTGGTTTATAAACTTTCAGAAAACTAGATCTGAATCAATCAATGAATAACTAAATAAAACTCAGGATAAAGCTTAAATATTTATATTTTCCTTTGTGTTTAATATTGCTATAAATTCCCATTTTTTTGATTACTTTTTATTCAATTCCATGTTTTAGGTTTTGATCATTAAATTTTCAGGGTAAGTAGTGGCGTGCCATACAAAATCGTAATGAAAGACTTTTTAAAGACAAGTGATATTTTTTGTTTTCAGAATCAGTGCTACTATTACTCTTCTTGTCACAAAGATATTTAAAAAAAAGTTAGGTAAGGACTGACTTAATGATTCTGAAATCATATTCACTTAAGATAGTTACTGAAGCAAATTTGGTGGGATTTAGCAACACATTTTATTATAAGTAACTAAAAAGAGCATATGAAGTGTAAATAACAGGTTGAATTAGTAGCTAACACTATAACCAATCTTAAAAGTGCTCGTATTCTTTCCAGTTATGCAATTTTTTTAACTTTTATGCTATTTTGTATCTTCCTTCTTTACTAAATAACGTCATTTGCGCCCCTCATCTTATTGAGACTTGTCCATAGGATATTTTATCTTTCAAACACTATTTTCTATGAGGTGCATCAGTTAAACATAAGATGAATAGAATAGAATAGAATAGAATAGAATAGAATAGAATAGAATAGAATAGTTCAGCTGGAAGGGACCTACAACTACCATCTACTCCAACTGCCTGACCAAAAGTTAAAGCATGGTATTAATGGCATTGTCCCAACACCTCTTAAACACTGACAGGCATGGGACATCGTCTACCTCTCTACAAAGCCTTTTCCAGTGTTTGACCACCCTCCCAGTAAAGAAATGCTTCCTAATGTCCAGTCTAAGCCTCCCCTGATGCAGCTTTGAACTATTCCCACACGTCCTGGCACTGGGTACCAGGGAGAAGAGATCAGAACCTCCCTCTCCATTTCCCCTCCTCTGGAAGCTGTAGAGAGCAATGAGGTCACCCCTCAGCCTCCTTTTCTCCAAACTAGACAAGCCCAAAGTCCTTAGTCACTCCTCATAGGACATTCTTTCCAACCCTTTCACCAGTTTGCAGCTCATATAACTATTACATACTCAAGGCATGAAACAATTTTAATGCCCTTAACTCAAGAGCTGATTGCAGAGGAAACTATCATCTATGGAGAGATAATAACGATGAGGTTGATCTAAGTATTTGTTCAAGGTTGAAATGAAAACATAAATATATTTTTAGAAAAGTACATCTCATGTTCATATGGTTTGGGCACTTATATTGTTTTCTTCTCTAAATCTGACCAGCAAGCTTGATAAAAAACCCAAATAACTGACTTTACAGTATTTGTAAAAAACACGTTAGTGAGAAAACTAACTGCAGGATTTGGGGGTGTTTTTTTTCCCATAGTTGAAAAGCAGATGTGTTTTTGTCCTGGTTTAGGCTGCGATAGAGTTAATTTTCTTCGTAGTAGCTGGCATAGTGCTGAGGTTGGATTCAGTAGAAGAATGCTGATAACACACTGATGTTTTAGTTGTTGCTAAGTAGCGCTTACCCTAGTCAAGGACTTTTTCAGCTTCCCATGGTCTGCCAGGTGCGCAAGAAGCTGGGAGGGGACATAGCCCAGACAGCTGGCCCAAACTGGCTGAAGGGTTATTCCATACCATATGATGTCATGCTCAGTGTATAAACTGAGAGGAGCTGGCCAGTAGGCCAGCGATTGTTGCTTGGGGACTGGCTGGGCATCAGTCAGCAGGTGGTGAGTGGTTGCATCACTTTTTTTTTGGTGGGTTTTGTTTCTGTCTCTCATTGTTCTCCTTTTCATTACAATTTTTATTACTGTTATTATTATTATTATTAATAATTATTTTATTTCAATTATTAAATTGTTCTTATCACAACCCATGAGTTTTCTTACTTCTGCCCTCTGATTCTCTCCCCAGTCCCACCAGAGGGGAGTGGGAGTGAGCAGCTGTGTGGTGCTTGCTTGCCAACAGGGGCTAAAACACAACACTTTTGTAGCAATCAATGTATTTACTAACTTTCTGGAGGTATTGTCTCATCTGACCTTCATCAGCAATCAGTTGCAGGGCACAAGTTCTCTTCAGTGAAGGACTTCAGGAGACTGTGGAATCATGAAGGCAATTTGGGCAATTTGCTTAAATTCATCCTATAATCTTGGTTCCTTGAACATTCTTTTTTAGCCAACAGTCCAAACTTGCCAAATACTTAACATAAACAATATCCTGCCTAAAATCCAGTATCAAACAGAATATTTACTTCTATTAGCCTAAATAATTTTGGGACTCATGCATCCAAAATGTGTTAGACTGCCCCCTATTGAAATCCACATAATGTACAGCTTCAATAAAAGCTAAGCTTAAAATGCATGTTTGTTTTGATCCAAGCACAGAAATCATAGTTGCAAATCTTGGATTAGAACACAAGATTTTTACACATTCAATTTCATTGTTTAAAATTCCTCCTCATTTCAAGAGTAGTTACACTTTCTATGACCAGCAAACTAGCTGTGAAGTGAAAAAAAAAAAAAAGAGGAAAAAAAAAGAAAAAGGAAAAAAGTCATCTGGAGTCAATAAAAATGAAAGGGTAAACAAGATTTTTAAGGCAGGATTTCTAAGTTGTCTAGTGAATGTTAGCCAGTATCTGGTGTTGTGCATTTAGTAGAACTCAATTTCTCATGAACAATGATATACTTTCAGTCTCCGCATTCACTATACGTATTCCAAAATGGAAAATTCACTGCAATGACTGTATACAGTTCCTTATAAGTAAATGAAAATTTAAAGGTTTCTCTGAGTATGGATGAATATCAGTCTTTCTAATCAGAATAAGAGGAGGAAGAAAGAAGAAGAAAGGAAGAAGAAAGAAGAAGAAAGAAAGAAAAAGATTCCCCAGCTGCCACGCTCAGGAATAAAACCTATAATACATATCAAAGATCTAAAATAGATTTCATGAAAATATAAAGCATTCAGCAAGCATAATAGCATTTTTAATTGAAATGCAATAATTCTTCATTTCCAATGTAAATAATATCCAGCAAGTGGAACAGAAATGTAATTAATTTTTACACATTTTATGACTAAACAAGTTACATCCTTGAAATTGTGCCTTTGAGCCCCGTGAGTTTTAAAAACTGTTTATCATTACTTCCAACATCCCACTAAATATCAACATTTTTCTAAACATTTCCACACTCTATAGCAGCAGGTAAATTATATTTAAGATGTCAGCAGATGTTATATTAAAACAGGAGAATTTTTGCTTAATGAAAACAAGGTATTTGAAGGAGAGAAAATGAGCTCTTGTCAAAAAAACCCACAAGAGTGAAGATCTACTTTAAACTGTAATTTTGAATGCTGAATTTTTTACTGGCAAACCAAAAACCAACAGCATTTACATTTGGGGATTTAGTTGCTCTCTCACTGTAAATGCTTGTCTATAATAAAAAAGAAAACCAAACAAATTTACGAAAGCACCTAGGAAAGCTTCAGGTTGTGCATTTCAAAGTTATGTGAGCTATGGCAGAAATCAAACTCAGTTTGAAAAGGCTGGGAAAAAATCATGGTTGAGCTACCTAGACTAAAGTTGGTCTTATTAGAAGGAAGTTCTGTATTCAGAAAATATAATAAAAAGTTAATGGCAATAGATATTCATAGTTGGATAGTTTTATTGACTTATATTTTTATACATTTATCTGAGTTTTCTTATCTGCCACAGGCCCTACTGTTTTTACTATTAGTATCTTTTCTTCTCCTTTTCCACTTTTTTTTTTTTACTGTAAAATATTTTATTAGATTTATTCTACCTTGCTATGAAGTTTTTGGCAATTATATTAAGGCAGCTGAAACATTAATAAGACTAAAAGCTCCAGGAGTATTTGAACACAATAACATTTAATTTAGTAATTGAAACTTGAAACGATCACCTTACTTACCTGTCATAATATAGAATGATTTTTACAAGATAGGTAGTGCAGAGACCTGCATTGCTGCACAGAGGTACAAGGGGTGGGTGGGAGATCCCCATAAAGTCAGAATAAATAACCTGCTTATTTCATATGTCTAAGTCAGTTACTCAGCTTTTCCTGCTTCCCTCTGAATACCCTGGATAGTACAGCTCTAATCACTGGGGAGGTTGCAGATGAATCTTTTTTCCTTATTCAGAGTGTAAGATAAGGTCAGGGGTAAATTTTTAAATTTTCTCCTGTTTTTTAATTAACTTTTTGCAAAAACAGGGCAAAAAATATGCGCTTTAGTAAAGATCCATAGGAATCTTGTGGCTATTAATTTCAAAATCTGCTATACACAGTATTTCATTATTCTTAAGGAAAATACTGAGACCAAAACAAACCAAGCTGCACTCAAAATCCTTAGTATCATAGGATACCAAAATCCCCTCTTCATATCAAAGTCAATGTATATTTCCTGAAAATCAATTAGCTAAATGCGAGATTCATTTTTTAAACTCTTGCATAAATTAAACAACAAATGTCTATAGATTTGTGAGACCTCTACCTCTTAACTTGACTTTTACACATGACATTAAGCTAATTACTGAATGCCAATAAAATAGATCAGGTGATATTAAGCACCAACATTTTCCAAGACAGTGGTCTAGATTACCCATCAAATTTAACCCTTTCTTTTCTGCATTATTAATACCTTTAATCTTAACAACCATCAAATGGATTGATGATGATGTGATTTTCAGTTAAATTAAGTGGAAAAAAAGTAGCTTCTGACTGTAGATTAAGTGGTCTGATCTAGATTATGTGGTCTGATCTAGCTGCTAATTAATTCAGGGAAAGTCTTCAGAGGACTTCAGATTTTTTTTTTTCTGAGCCACACGTTCATGAATATTGTGAATGCTTTCTGTAGTCACTTAACACAGGTAGCAAGCATCTGCATTTGAACATTTTAAATTCAAATTATAACAATTGTATACCCAAAGTATGTGGTATACCATTAATAAAAAATGACTTGGCAAATAATCTCATATGGGGTTGGTTATTTTCAAATAATTGTTTAAAAACTAAGACTATTTATGATAGTGTTTGTTGCAGACAAATGCATGTATATTTACAGAGCAATTTAAAATTTGAGAATAAATTCATGATGGCTGTAAAAGAAAGGATTATGCACACATACACATTCATATGAATTTGTTTGTGGAGTTACTGAGGGAAAATTTGCATTTAGCTATAGCAGTTTACACACTCATATTGCTATCAATATCAATGCCAGAAGCACATTTGTGTGTCTGCAATAAAGCCTGTCTTTTACACATTATTTGGTTTAACCATTGTCATGGTTTAACCCTGACAGGCAGCTAAGCTCCACATGGCTGCTTGCTCACTTCCCCTCAGTGGAATGGATGAGAGAATCAGAAGAGTAAAAGGGAGAAAACTCATGGGTTGAGATAAAGACAGTTTAAAAGGTAAAGCAAAAGCCGTGCATGCAAGCAAAGCAAAACAAGGAATTCATTCGCTACTTCCCATTGGCAGGCAGGTGTTCAGCCATCTCCAGGAAAGCAGGGCTCCATCACACATAATGGAGGACAAATGCCATAACTCCAAATGTTCCTCCTTCCTCTGTCTTCCCCCAGATTTTATAGCTGAGCATGACATCATACGGTGTGGTGTATTGGGTTTGCATGGCAAGGTTTTTGTACGAGTGGGGGGAGCTACAGAAGTGGTTTCTGTGAGAAGCTGCTAGAAGCTTCCCCTATGTCCAATAGAGCCAATACCATCTGGCTCCAAGACGGACCCTCTGCTGGCCAAGGCCAAGCAAATCAGTGACGGTGGTAGCACCTCTGTGATAACATATTTAAAAAGGAGGAAAAATAAAAAACCACCATGACACAAACTGCAGCTGGAGTGAGGAGTGAGAACATCTGAGAGAAACAACTATGCAGACACCAAGGTCAGTGAAGAATGAGGGGAAGGAGGTGCTCCAGACACCTGAGCAAAGATTTCCCTGCAGCCTGTGGTGAAGACCATGGTGAGGCGGGCTGTCCCCCTGCAGCCTATGGAGGTCCACGGTGGATCAGATATTCACTTGCAGCCCGTGGAGTACCCCGGAGCAGGTGGATGTGCCCAAAGGAGGCTATGACCCCATGGAGAGTCCACACCGGAGCAGGGTCCTGGCAGGACCTGTGACACTGTAGAGAGGAGCCCATGCTGGAGCAGGTTTGCTGGCAGGACTTGTGACCCCATGGGGGTCCCACGCTGGAGCAGTCTGTTCCTGAAGGACTGCACCCTGTGGAAAGGACCCATGCTGGAGCAGTTCACGAAGAACTGCAACCCATGGGAAGGACTCGCACTGGAGAAGTTCATGGAGAACTGTCTCCTGTGGGAGGGACCCCATGCTGGCACAGGGGAAGAGTGTGAGGAGTTCTCCCTTGAGGAGGAAGGAGTGGCAGAGATGACGTGTGATGAACTGACCACAACCCCAGTTCCCCGTCCCCCTGTGCCACTTGGAGGGAGAAGGCAGAGAAAAACAGGAGCAAAGTTGAGCCCGGGAATAAGGGTGGCGTGGCAGGAAGGTGTTTTAAGATTTGGTTTTATTTCTCATTACCCTATTCAGTTTCAATTGGTAATAAATTAAACTGATTTTCTACAAGTCGTGTCTGTTTTGCCTGTGATGGTAATTGCTGAGTGATCTCCCTGTTCTTATCTCGACCCATTAGCCTTTCATTATATTTTCTGTCCCCTGTCCAGCTGAGGAGGGGATTGATAAAGATGTTCTGGTGGGCACCAGGCATTCAGCCAGGGTCAACCTGCCACATATGGGATATCCCTTTAGTCAGTTTGGGTTAGTTGTCCCAGCTGTGTCCCCTCCTAAATACTTGTGCACTCCCAGCCCACTCCCTGGTGGGGCGGCGAGAGAAGGAGAAAAGGCCTTGATCCTGTGTAAGCACTGCTCAGCAATAGCTAAAACATCCTTGTGTTATCTACACTGTTTTGGTCACAAATCCAAAACATAGCAGCATGCATGAGCTAATATGAAGAAAACTAACTCTATCTCAGTCAAAACTAGTACAACATACAATTTAATACAGTGGTCGGTGATCAATGGTTGATTGCTAAGTCTGTAACCGCATTAGTGCATCTGTGAGAAAAAAAACATATGAGTAGTTCTGAGCCACCACACCCTCCAAATTGTCTTTATTCTCTCAGGACTAGTCAATGCTCATGCCCACCAGCAAGTACTGACTCTTACTTGTACAGTATGGGGGCAAATAGCCCTAATTTTAACAGTTTTGTTGGGTTTTAGTACTAGAAGAGTCCTGTCTGGTTATAATGTGGAGTTTTTGTCTTTGCTGTCAGAGTAGTTTTAAGTCCATTCCATACATAAATTGAGCTAAAAAAGAAGGAATCTGTAACACCTTCGTCAATTATTTAGAAACATAAAGTCCTCAAGGTTCAATGTAATACAAGGGAAAAAAAAAAAGGAGGAGGAGGAAGAAAAAGGAAGAAAAGAAAAAAGAAGAAAATAAAAAAGTATTCTTTCCTGGCCTTAAGTAAGTCATTATAAAATTAACAGAGGACTTAGTGCTATCTGTGCCCTTATTTTAAACCTTCTGGAAACAATGTGATTTGATGCAACAATCAAAGCAATTTATGCTAATTTTGTTATGGACATTGTAACATCAGCCTGTTATAACATGCAACTTGCTGCAACATATAATTACCCAGGAGGAAGTGCTGGTTCTGTATAAATCAAAACTTCTTGCTTTTCGGGACTTGTTTTGTGGTAAACTGAGCTTTTCTTAATATACTGATGTCAGAACGTCTTTAAGAGTGTAAGTGAAAGTATTTTAACTCTGTAACAGCTGCCCAGTCAAAAACCAAAACAAAAATAAAAATACTATTTCCATCCACTGAATGAAAGGCTTTTATTTTTTCCTAACTAGAGAACTTGGGCCAGATTTAGAAAAACTTGTTGGCACCTAAAACTGAAATTGGCTAGTTCTGAGCTATACAATTAAAATATGGCAATCCAAACATCGCACCCCAGTAGCTTCCTAGACATATTTTATTTCATCTGAAAGTCATCAGAATACTCCCAAAGCTTAAACTGTTATCAGAACACGTAGAAACGATACATCTTCACAAAATGGAATTACAGTTGTTTTCTTTTTTAAAAATAAAAAATGCTACTGTTTATACAGTGTTACTACTAAAACCGCTTACCTCAAGAAATAAGAATTCTCTTTAATAAACCCCCTCAGGCTTAAGCAATGGAAACCCACGTTTTCCCTGCAGAAAGTGCAACCAATCAGCTAGACTTCGGGCTACATGATGGACAAATGTAGTAAAAAAAGCAAGGAAATTATTTAATGGGATTTTTGTTCAAGCTGAACCACTCGCAAGTTAGGGTTTTAAGGGAGCAATTCAAGTGCTTAAACTTAGATGCCTACTTCTATTTGAACCATCAAGTATCTGAGATATCTCCACTGTCCTGGCAAACCGGACATAGGACCTTAAGGAGACCCACACCATTCTCATGCAGCAGCTGGTGTCCGGACAGGATATGATTGAGTCTAAAATGGCACTAGGCACACGTTTAAACATTCAAATCATAACTCCAAAAGGACTGAGTATTTGGGAAAGTGTTATCCTATCAATTCAGATTTTTTTTTTAGCTAGAATTCAGTCACCTATGTAGAAAAGATGTCTGATCTTTTTAGATACTATAATTTTCCATCTTTGGGGGCTCTGTAAGACTACATAAACTGGAATAAGCATTTTTCAAAAGCATATGTTTCCATTTCACATAGTTTATAGCATGTTAGAAAGTGTGTTATTAATGTATTTTTAATGTTTATTATGCATAAATAATAAATGCTACATTATTTCAAACCTAAATCAGCATTGTTGCATTATTAAAAGGACATCAGAATGTATTTTATGAAAGACATTTTTAAAAATTGATCAGCATTTAACATGATGCTTTTAGATGTGCTTTTAAGTGTGCAACGTATTTGTTCATAAAGCCTCTTATATAAAGGGTTGCAGCCAAATGGAGTTGTAAAACATAGGAAAACAGCTGAAAAAAAGCATCAAACGTATCCCAGCAAGGTCTGTGGCTCAATTTTACACGAACAGATTATCAAATCCAGGTTTGCTATATTTACAGATAAATCAAACGTGAGATGAAAATATGTCACTTTAATGCAGTTTTTAAACTCTGACAAATTTGAATCAAGAAGTGACAGCACATCACTACAGATACTGATAAAAACCCAGTATTTCTCTATTGCTTAGGTTTTTGGATATCCTCTCTGACAGCACAGGTTAATAACTGTTGATTCTAGAGAGTTGATTAATTTCATATAAAAGTTACTTATGGAGAAGATCTCTTCTACTTTTTTCTCTTTCCTTGACAAAGTAACTCTGCCACTGTCTTCACTAATATAGCGCTTCAAAAGGTTTCAGTTTCTTTCTGTCAATAAAAAATAGTTTTCTGTGAATAACACCCATAAGTTTCAGTTAAAAATAAATTAAACCTTTTCCCATTGTAGCCTTTATACATAAAAAATAATTCAGAATTTTGTACAGCACTGCAAAGATCAGTATTAGTCTTCTTTCCTTTTTTTAGAGCTGTCTCTTTAGTTGAATTCATATGATCCCTATAACTGAATTAGAAAACTATTGCTACACATTAATTGCAAGATTTGGTTGCATCCCTAACGCTTTTGTTAATCAGGTACAGATACATACATTTTATTTGCAGTATACGAGTCCATATTCTTCACTGTCTTTTTGTTCATACAACATTGATATTGCTTCACTGGACAGAAACAAGGATATCATGTTTGTTATTCTGGTATCATCTAAAATATATCCTCCAGATGTTCTATTTTGTCAAATTCTTTCACGCTTTGTTGCAGAATGAAACCTGAACACATTTTAAAACTTGTGTGTGTGTATATGTGTATATATATACATACATATACAGGAACAGGATGTACTCTAGTATCTCATACTTTGAAATATAATACCATGTATTGTCACCAACTACTGTATCACATCATGAGCTATTGATGGTAATGAGTTTACATTGTATGACCATATACCAATAGTCTAAAAATGGTCATGTTGAACACTATCTGTTGACAGATTTAGATTAGAAGGGGGCAGTTAAATATTTAGTACCTCATAAGTATCACTGATTAGTCAGTCTGAAATTGTTGCAGGATGATTACAGGTTTACTTCAGCAGAAAGTGAGGCATGAGTTGATATTTCTTCATTACTGAATCAAACCTGTTGTTTCTTATGAAGGCACTGAAGACCTGCTGTAGAGTTTTCTTTTTTTAAGTTTCAATTTTGTATTATAAACTAACACAGAGACAGTATTATCTCTTTGACTTGCAAACTAATGCTGTTTGCTGTATCCTTATACAGTTACTTTTGACCTCTCTCATGCTTTCACATGACCTTCACATGTCTGTCAAGAAAGTAAATACAGATGCTGATGAGATGCTGGGAATCATCTCATCTAACTGTAGGTGTCTGCTGCCTACATAACTAGAGGTGATTCAGTCATCTAGACACTACAAAATCAGTAGAGAGAATCAAATACTTTTACAGCACAATTCATCTGACTTATTTCATGTTTAGCATGAAATGAGATTAATGTCTTCCTAGAAGTGATTATTTCTCTCCCCTGATTACTGAGAAAGTTGAGATGACTGTCTCAGTAACTTTCTGCAATAGTTATCTTGCATGATGTCATGTGAATTTTGCTTGCTGTGTAGAATGTCAAATGTGGATCATTCATTTCTGCCTGACTCTGAGGGCTGCTGCCAGGGTCCTGCACTCAGCAATAGGCCTTCAGTGCCCTGATCAGCCTCCTGTGGGGCCACCTGTCAGGAGCAGCACCTGAGCTCAAGCAGATGCTCTGGCAAGAGCTATGAGGCAAAAGTTGTGCCGTAAGTGTAAGTATGAAAACAAGGATTATTCATTAGTTCTAACTGTGGTATAGCTGGATACCACAGCTGTGCTTGGGTGTACACCCAGGACACGTCAGTCATTGATCCTTCTGGGAGGATCCAGGAACTCCCTGGATAGTCCTCTGCATAGATAAGATAAAGAACTGGTATGAGACAGTGGATGGACTTGAATATACCACTTGCCTGAACTCCTAATGAGGTTCACAAATAAGTAAGTGACTGATTGTTACACAAGCTCTCCAGGTGAGAATTTTGGACTGTCCTGAAGACTCTCTTCAGGCAATTCTTGCTGGGCATAGACATATTGGATGCTTAAAATAGTTAATTAACTTCCCAGAGGGAGGATCTGACCATTTCAGAGACTTACCTTGGCTGTTTCTGCTGAAGAACTGATTAAATTGTTACACAAGATGTTTGTAAACAGTCAATAGAAACTGTTCCTGCAGATGCTGAAAAGGCTATGTAGAACTGTCTTTCTTATGCAGTCAAGATATTTAAGAGATGGTTTGTTATGTAGTTAAGGTAATTAATACAGATGAATACTGCATATGTTGCAGTGGTCACCTAGGACCATGAGCAAGCTGGATGATAAGAAATGAGCAGAATAAGAGTTTAGAGACTCACCTGATACAACTGAAGACACCACTAGATGGGGACTGACTGCCTGATCAAGAAATGTGATTCCCCACATGAGCACTGTCCCATGCCAAAATCACAATGATTTATTTTTATGGTGGTTTGGCTTGGTTTTGGGTTTTCTTTGGTGTTTTTTTTAGCAAACCTTCAATCCACCAGTTTCTGTGCGATATTTCTGCTCAGTCCTGCCCTTTGCTGATCCTGTCTGACTGGCTGTGCTTCCTAGATTGACATCGGCCCTGTCATGTCAATTCACTTTCATCTGGCAATCACTGGACTCTTTTCTGAACAAGGTTACCATCACAGGACCTGCTCTTTTTCCTTGTTTGTGTATTGAAGGACTGTACACTTCTTGATAAAGACACTGCCCATTCCTGTTCTGCTTCCATCCTTGGTTCCTGGTTCAATTTCCTTTACAGAGCAGCCCTACTCTTGCTGCCTGGCTGGCAGCCTTAATGGGAAACAGCACAGAAAGTCATCTCCTACTGTATTCTTCCAGACTAAATTCTTTTGCTGGTAGCCAGCATTTGCTTTATCAAGAGTCTGCAAACCTTCAAAAGTTAATTTTTCAAGAACTGCTGGCAATTACTGATGTCTGTCAAACTTCACCATCTAATGTTAGAGAGTCACTTGTAGTAATGTCAAGAGTCATTACTAGGTTTCCATGAACATTTCCATGCAGCATGATCTGACTGTAGTGAAAAGCTTTAGAGAAGATAGTTTAAACCTTGAGAAACAAGCTGATTCAAGTACTTTTAACCTTGAAATGAACAAGAAAATATCTAAACATTAGTAGAGAAAGCATAGTAGAAAGCACAAAAAAATAAAAGTAATAGGATGATTATAATATCCAGAACTTCCAATAACTGAAAGATAGGTAGACTTTCGGAAACACTAAGGTAATTTGTCTATTTGCAATGTTAATCTGCTATTCAAATATGTGAAAAATCATTTACCAATAAGTTGTTTTCTGTTTCTTTCTGGTATTCTCTTTGAATCATAGAATCATAGAATCATTCACATTGGAAAAGACCCTTAAGATCATCAAGTCCAACCATTAACATAACACTACCGAGTTCAAGAGTACAAGAATGGTTACACATATGTGGCAGGTTGACTTTGGCTGGCAGCCAAATACACAAACACTTGCTCACTGCCCACTCACCTCAGTGGGACAAGGGGAGTGAGTTGGAAGAGCAAAAGTGAGAAAACTTGTAGGTCGAGACAAAGACAGTTTAATAGGTGAAGGAAAGACAAACCAAACTAAACCAAGGAAAAAAAAAAACAACAACAAAACCCCACAAAAAAGAAAAAACACAACTGAAACAAGAGAAATCACTCCGTCTCTCACAGGCAGACTTATGCCCAGCCAGTCTCTAAACATCAGCTACCTTGGAAGCCAAAAACCCCATCTTCTGCCTCTACCCAAGCTTTTATTGCTGAGCATGATATCCCTTTGTCCAGTTTGGGTCAGCTGTCCTGGCTTCCAAATTCTTGCCCACCTCCAGCCTACTTGTTGAGGTGGAAGAGCAGGAAGAAAAATGCCTTGATGCTATGCAAAAACTGGTCAGCAACAGTCAAAACACTGGAGTGTTAATCAACACTGTTTTAGCCACAAATCTGAAACGCAGCACTGTACAGGTTGCTGTCAAGAAAATTAGCTCCATCCCAGTCAGACCCACCCAGTACAATGTGGAATCACATTTAAAAAAACCAACACAGAAACGTTTTCTTACTTCTATTCTACATTTGAAAATTTATATAAACTAGTTATAAAATTATTTAATATTATTGTCTCTTATTAGGTGTCAAAATGCAAAGTATTTTTCACAAAGTTTACTTTATTATTCAAAGCATCTACTTTGAAAAAAATGTTATAAATTCTCGATTACAGGGCTAAAAATTATAAAAGTCACTTAAACTGCTTAGGAGTGAGGTGCTAGGCACTGTAGACCTTCACTTGTAAACTAGTGGGAGTTGAAGTTGTTCGAAAATATCACAAAAATAAAAGAAATTATGGATTTGTATTTCAATATACTGCTTTCAGTTATCAAATTTGATACAGCTGGGTTCTGACTGAGTAGAAAGCAGCTGTGCAGAAAAGAACCTGTATTCTTACTCAAGAAAAGATTGACCATGAGTTAACAGTATGTCCTTAATATAAAGGAAGTTAACAGCACACAGTGCTGTATCAGCAAAACTGTAACCAGCAGCTTGAAGCCTGGCATTTTGGGAGACCACATCAGAGGAACTGTGTCTCATTTTGGGTTCTCTGGTAAATGAAAGACACAGGTTCTGGAACAAGTTCAATGGAGGCCACCTAGATGGTTGGGGGTTGGAGCCCTTGAAGTATGAGGAGAGACAGGGAGAGCCGGGCTTGTTCAGAAGAGATGACTATGAGGAAGATGGCTATGGCAGAAGAGGGGAGGTAGAGAGGATGGAGCTGGACTCGTCTTGGAGGAGCACATTGGCAAGGACAAGCTGGAATGGATACAAGCTGCAGCAAGGGAAATTACAGTTAGTTACTAGGAGAAGAAAAAATCAACATGAGAATGGATTAATACCCTGGTGGGCTAGGTACCCTCAAATACTCATAGCATCATGCAATATCCCATCTGCAAAAGTGTATAATAGATTAAAGTCGTATTAAATTATAATTATGACTTAGAATCACAAGACTTCCGAGCAGAGTCACAAGCTTCAGTGTTTCAGAGGTGCGGTAGTCCTAAACTGTATGAATATGAACCGATTCATAACACCTGGATACCTGGTTACAGTATTCTTCTTCCATTCTATGAACATGACCATAATTGTTTCGCGATTCACTGACTTTCTATGTCCACTTTTTGCAGTAATGAATGCAAAAGGAGAAGTGTGTCTACACAGACTTTTTCAAGCTGACAGTATTTGCTCTATCTGCGATCCAAAGCAACAAAGTGTGATGTGGAGCACCAGGTGGTAAGCTTTACTATTTGGCACCTGATATGAGGGCACACTCAAGTTCTGTGGCTGAAGGACACTGTGGATAATTTTGTACTGGTAAACAGGAGGCAGCCAGGAATTTGGAGAGCCGATTTGCAGTTCTGTTTCAGACAGAACTAGTTGAAGAAGTCCAAACCAGGGCCTGAGAATGACCTAAGAATAAAGCAGCATGCACAATAAGGAATCCTGGGCTCACATCCCACTTCTTAAGCAGATAGACTTACAGATAAACGTGTGATGACTGACTGACTTAAACACTTAATACCAGCAGAGTTTATTAACAGATTTTATGAAGCAGTGAATTATGTTAATATTCCTTGTTCTGAGCTATAAGCTGGTCAGATTTCTGTTTCTGAGGTAGTATCACACAAATATGGAGTTATGAGATTTTTTAAGAATCTCTAGACAGTTTTTTTCCAAATATTTATGTATTTGTTCCTATGTAAAGGCTGAATATATGTTGTCTCAACATAAATAGCCTACCTTCCTATATGGAACTTGTTTATCTTCTTCTGTATCTTAGTTTGACTGTTTATTAGACTGTCAGTTTTAAGTAAGGAGTAGAGTGTCTGTGTCTAAGAGACTTTGAATATTTAAAGCGGTCCTAGGAAACATCGGAAATGAGCAAATGCTTGTGACTAGTCTTTTGGTCTCTAAATCTGGTAGGGAGATTTTTTTATTATCTTGTAGCTGTATCTTTTTTAGATTACAGGGAAACAAGACTAATGTCATGCATCTGAAAAAAAATCTTAATTAATTCAGAAGATAATCCTGAAGCACCAGACCTAATCCTTAGGGCAGTCCAACTACTCTTATGAATATTTCCCGTGCATTTTAAACCTCTCCACATTCACGTTTTTAAAAGGCTCTACTGTTAATCCATGTTAACCTACCCACTTAACAAGTGATCAATACTGTATTAATTGGAGGGATTTTTTGATCCTAGAAGCTTCTTTAATTTAACTTTGTATGAACATCCTGTCTGACCTGTAGAACATAGCAAATCAGGTTATATTTAATTTAAAATGTAATGTCCTGAGAACAGATTCCTTATAAAGTTTCATACACATTTATGCTGTAAACCAACAACTTAATAACAATGTAAATGAGAACTCAATCCTGTGGAATCACAAGCAGCTCTTAGGGGATGGTCTGTACTTTCATTTCTCATTAATTTAATTGTCTCTGGGAAAACTGTTAGTTTAAGGTTAGATGGTTTCATGAAACAGTTGAAAGAGCATGCATCTTGCTTTCTAGGAGAATCTGGTGAGCAGTTTCATGATTCACTGACATCAACTACTAAACATAAAAAATGGTTCTGGGCACCAACTATTTTCTACCTTTCAGCAAAAGTTATAGAATTTACTATTGGGAGAATTGTTGTGTCAAAAAATACAGGAAAGGAAATTACATCACTCTGATACTTCCTTTTAGGGTGTCTTAATTAAAGGATTAGAGTGAAGATCTGTCTTATTTTAACCATTTTTATATCCTCTTGTGCACTACACTGAATTCAAAACTCTTTAGTTTCACTGTATAATTTAAATCTAGGTTACTAAATTAGTCACCTAATTTAGGTGTTCCTGTGCCTACAAAATATGTGTATTGATTGCATAGGCAGTGGAAAGATCTAGAGACTTCTGATGGCATCCTGAGGACAATTTAGAATGCCTTTGTGAGGATTTTTCCATTCATTGAATAAGAAAACTAGACATTTCTGTGGAAAGTTTAATGTTTTTACACATTTAGTGAGAAACCAAATAGAAATGGCCTGGAATATCTGACTGAGCGTATGATTCTAGGAGTCACATCTGCTTATACAGTCAGCCTAGGGATTTAGAATTCAGAACATTTGCAAATAAGTTCTAATATGTAGCTTTTTTTTTTTTTTT